>QJPP01004127.1:47500-98468 GCA_003996215.1 Jaltomata sinuosa
ATTTGAGTTTACTTACTCTAGTTCAATTTTGTGAATAGTTGTTTTCTTATGTGTAGTTTTATTTTGTTGATTGATTTTCATGGCATCTCGAAATGATAGAGGTGTTGGTGGTTGCAACCCTTGTTATATTGATCCTTTCTGTTATTGTGGAGGACCCCACCCTCGGCAAAAATGTAAGATTGGCCCTAGGAGAGGGAGGTATTCACCTTCTTATTCCTATGATAAGTGTAATTGCTATTTGTGTAGTGGTCGTGATGGACATTGGAGCAATTGCCCTAATGACCATCCTCCTCCCCCCTCTTATGCTAACCATGTTGTTAGTGGTGCTTGTGATCCTAATACGAACCATGACGTAGATAGCGAAGGGGAATGTATGCAAATTTCCACACCCTCTTGGCCTCACTAGAAACCCAATAGGAGGGTGTGAAATACATAAAGCAAGGCTTGGTGGGCATGAGAATGAAAGAAGAAGAGGAGGGAAATTTTTTCACACAATCCATGGCGGATTTGTCCACTCCTCTTGTTCAAGTTGATGAGGAAGACACCTACCCAAAAAGCCTATATGCCATGGTTGAAACTCTCTTGTCCAAACAAGACATCACAGAGGAGGGTGTGCAAGCCATAAAGCAAGGCTTCGTGGATGCAAGGGCTAAAGAAGAAGAGGAGAGAAATCGTGCCACACAACTCACGAAAAATTTATCTACTCCTCTCAATCAAATTAATAAAGAAAAACCTCCAAGCCGAGCAAATGAACATGTCTCGAACATCGAGCTCAATCAAATTCACTTTGGGGTCGATGATGAAGATTTACAAAACATGGAAGCACCCGAAAGTGAATTTGTATTGGTGGTGGTTGAAGCCCAACAAGAGAAAAAATTTGTGTTAGGTGAGGTGGTAAGCCTAGAATGGATGTTGGACCTAACTCGCCAACTTGAGGCTTATGGGGAACAACGTGAAAGAATGCTACCAATGTTTGAGATATTGTTGAAAAGGCATGTCAAGAGAAAGAAATAAGAAGAGCGAATTGAAATTGCTATCCAAAACTTGAACACTAACATGAATGCTCGAATTGACACTGCACGGACGTGGATAGAGGTTTTAAGTTGCCCCTTATTTAAGAGGAAGACACAAGGAATGCTCATGAATTAAAGGTGTTGAGGAAACCAACTACCTCATATGTGACTCGTGATCCTGAGATTAAGCGAATGATACTAGAGTTGCAAGGCAAAATCTAACGATTCATATTGAAAGACTCTAGTACATTCGAAAGTGAGGATATGATGAACGAAACAAGATAGAAGGTGGAGATGCCCAAATCCGACTCCAACCACTCTTCGACCTTAAGTTTGGTTGAATGGACAAAATTTGAAGTAATCAAGATCTTGGAGGACCTTGGAAGGAGAGTGGATCGAGGTTTAACCGATTTCAAGTTTGTTGTTGCAAGGGGGCAAAGCGACCTTCCTCACTTGAAGGCAAAAAGGTGCAAAATGCAAAACTAGGAAAATATTATTCTAATGGTCAAACCTTCACCCTGGGATTGTCACCAGAAGTTTGATTCGAGTTTGGGTCGAAGGTTCAAATATTCCAAGTTGATATCTCGATGGTGAAGTAGCCAGCGTCACGCCGCGACGTTAAATTGTGCACTTGATGGGAGGCAACCCATAGTTTTTATGCTTTACTTCCCTTTTTGTTTCTTTTTGGTGTGTTTTTAGGTGCCCAAAGGAATGAGAAGAGGAACCAAGTGTTGAGAACCACCAAAAATACCTCTAAAAATGTGTTTTTTGCACCTGGAAGAGTGCCCGTCGCACATGCCATCGCACATGCCATCGCACAAGTAAATAGTGAACTGAGCAAAAATACTGGCATGTGTGAAGGAGGTGTATTTTGCACTCCCAAAGTGCCCATCGCACCCATATTTGCACGTCAAAATAGTGCATTGTGCAAAAATTTGGAAAAATTAGATGATGCTAAGGCACCGCGATCGTGACACCTGACTTTCGCGATCGTGATAAGGAATATTCTTCCTGACTCTTCATGACTGCGTGAACACATTGTGATCGCGTGGAGTTGGGTGATTTTAACTCCTCACGATCGCATGATAGAGCCTCGCGACCGCGAGGCACTGAAAAGTTACCAGGTATTAAAAGTTCAAACAAGTCATTTCAAAAGCAAAAACTGCTTTGAAACTTGGTTCTTTTCTCTCCTAAAGGCAAGAATAATACACTCCATCAACTTCAATTCTATAAGCATCTTCGCAACTCCTCAGGTATGATCTCCGTTTTCTCTTTTTGTCAATCCACCCTTATTGTGCTAAAGTAAGTGATTTTAAACACTCAAGTAGTGTCCTTCTTGCTTACAACATGTGTGAATTGGGTGTGTGGTATAATTTTAGGGGTGAAATCCAGTTGAGGGTTAGAAATATGTTGGTTTTACTGATTTATAGGATAAAAGGTGATGCCCATGTGGTATAAAAATGGTGAACTAAGGGGTGCAAAGCACCTTCTTGACGAAATGTCTGAAAGAATTTTTTCTAGGCAAGAAGATGACCATCGCAATTGCGATGCCAAAATACCGCAATCGCGATGACCAACTTCCATGAGCTTCACGATCGTGATGCCCCATTCTGCGATCACGATGCTTTAACTTTCTAAAAAAATAATTTTGTCTTTGCAATGGCGTTTGTAAGGGTAGCGATCAGGATGACCAGTTTTGATAGTCCCAAAAATAGTATCTCTGCCCGAGATCATGCTGACTTGTTTCTTTGCCCTAATCATGCTCCACTATGTTGCTTTACATGCCTATATCATTGTTTGACAATCTTGTTCCTTGTGTAGGTACTTTAAGCTTGAAAATGGTCGGAATTGAACATGAAGATGCCAACCAAGTGGCCGACGAAGAGTACTTTGACCAAGGAACCTTTGTCTCCCTCAAGTGCTCCCAACTATATGACCGTCTTTTGACAAAGCCAATCACGAGAGAGCAAGGTATTATGTTGGACAGATTGGAGGAGAATTAGGCTGACTTCCATGGAAAGTTGGTTGCTAGTGGGTGGTTGTGTTTCGCCGCTGAGCCTATTAAGGTAAACTTTTCCATGGTACGTGAATTTAATGCTAATGCGGCTGAAACGGACTTCGCCAATGACTTGGTTGTGATGGTTCGGGCCAAGTTGGTTTGTTTTGATCTGGAGTTGATCAATGGTTACTACCACCTCCCGAATATTGATAATGTTACACACAAAACCTAAGCTACAGAGTTGGGGACCAATTGGTTTGTGGAACACTTACATGATGGCACAGTCCTGCAATGGATAACGTTGAATACGAGGATTGAGTCCTCTGAATTAAACCTTGAAGCCTGCACTTAGCTTTCAATCATTTGTGCTCGAGTTATGCCTTCCAAGAATGAGTCCGATGTGACCACCGACAAAGCAAAGGTGATTTATGCTATGATGGAGGGTCTTCTGGTGAATATGGGGCAATTGATTGTGCATGAAATTCAAAAAGTAGTTCTCAGAGGTAACAAGAGTCTGCTTTTCCCTTCGTTGATCACTCACTTATGCTATGCAGTTGGGGTTGCAAAGAGGGATGGTGAAAATAAGAGGAAGCCCAAAAAATTAATCCACCCTCTGTATAAGGAAGGCCCCATGCAAGCATCGAAGAAGAGAAAGATAGACGTGTATTCACCATCATTCAGTCTATTTCCCGTGTCTAGCGAGGCATATGAGTCAGCCGTTGCTGCTGAGACTATTGGTCCTCTCAGAATTGGGCCTCTGACACTCTGCCACATCTCCATCCAGGTCTATGGCATGGATGCCCATCTTCATCAGATTGTAGCAGGCTTACCTTCAGGTCCGGGTGAGACTTACACCATACCAACATCAGGGCTGTCATCCTCCACTACTCCCAGTGGCCCTACACTAGCTAGTGTAGCAAGCCAGCAACAACACATCAAGGAGAGGTTGTATAAGGTTGAACGGCGACAGAAAAAGCAAAGGGACCATGAGAGGAAACAAAACAAGTTCCTTACGAAGAGAATGAGCACTCTGAGGAAGCTATGTGGGTCTGACACTAAGGATGATGTTGATGAGGGAGACTGGGTCCTCTCAAGACCTAGCAGTTTTGGTTCTGAGTGATACACTCTTCAGGGAGCCCCCTCAAACTCTTCTCTTATTTTGTTGCAGTGAGGGCACTGCATGTTGTTAGTTGGGGGTGGCTGGCACTCTATCTAATGTGTTGTTTTATTTGGATATTGCGCCCTTGTTGGGCTTGTTTTTTATTTTATTATTAGATATTGATGTCCCCTTGTCGGGCTTGTTTTTGTTAAGTTTACCCTCATTGGGTTTCTTTGTTGATATGGATGGAGTTGATGGTTTAGGTTGTTAATTTCTTTTCTTGTTGCTCTTTGTTTTTCTTGTTATAGTAGGTGTGTTAGATGTTTTGGAGCCAGGGGAAGTCTGAGTACCCGGTAGGCTTGATAGAGATTGTCGGAGCTGGGAACCCAGAATCGCACAGTTCGATGTGCGAACCGCACGAGCTTCGCACATGCCCACTGTTGGCATGTGCATTGCACGTGCGACCCACACTTTGGCATATGCAAATCGCATGTGCCTGTTGATTGTGATGGTTGGGTTGATCCACTTTGTGTAGCCATACTGATTTATATAGATGAATTGGCCCAATGATAGACTGAGTGACGTTATTCTTAAGGGCAAATCATCATTTTTTGAGGTTTTGGTTGCGATTGACTTGTTTTGTACTAATGAAGTAGTCTTGTGCGAATCGTATGTGCCTATTGATTGTGATGGTTGGGTTGATCCACTTTGTGTAGCCATGCCGATTTAGATAGATAAAAATTGGCCCAATGATAGACTGAGTGACGTCATTCTTAAGGGCAAATCATCATCTTTTGAGGTTTTGGTTGCGATTAACTTATTTGGTACTAATGAAGTAGTCTTGCATGTTAAGTAAAATAGGCATACCCTTCCAAAAATTCTGTGAAAAGTGCATGGCGAAGATTAATGTTGTGACAACCCCTTTAATCTTTTTGTGACTCTTAGCTCATTAGCGGTGATAATATAGAATGTCTCCTCTTTGTTCTTATTTAGGAAGTTAAAATTGATCCTTCTTGAATGATTCGCATGCCATGTGTGGTGAAGTTTAGTTTAATAATTCTTGTGATTGCTTGTGTTAACTGGAACTTTCACAGTTACTCTTTAAAGCTAGTCTTGATTGCCTTTGGTCGGAGAAATGATCTTAGGACTTCTTTGTGATTATCGAAGCCTACTTAGCCTTAAAAGCCACCATTGCACTTAAATTAAATCATTAGTCACCCTCTTGAGCCTAATATCTTTTCTTTTGCAACCTTGATACAAGCCTTAAACCCTTTTGGAATATGAGTCCCTCTCTTGAACCCGCCCCTCTTTGAACTCTACAAGTGTGAAATCGAGGCTAAAAGCCTAAGTTTGGGAGTTGATAAAAGGTACCTTGGAGGAGTGCTAAATGAGTAAATCATGGTTTATTGCTTAAAAAGAATCGCCAAAAAGAAGGAAGAATTTGAAAAAGAAAGCAAAATGAAAGGAAAAGAGGAAAGGAAAGAAAAGAAATGAATCCTCCAAGGTGAAGAAAATGATAAAAATTAGGGCTTCAAATAAAAAGAAGTGAAATGGTGCCTCATGTTGAATGAAAATGAAAGAAATGGCCTTGGTTTCGAATTGAAAAAGTTGTGTAGAGTTCGAGGAGGATGTAGTCACTTGAATCCAAATGCATATCCTACCTGTCCCCAAGCCTACATTACAAGCTTAGAAAAGCCCGTTGAGATCTCCGACCCATTATTTTTGAGATAGCGGTGAATTAAAATAAGGGCAAGCCTATGGTTGATACTTGTTGGCACTTGAAATTCTTTGTGAGTGTGTGTGTTTGTATTTGTCCCTCGTGATTGTCTTTGTACATATTGTGTTTTTGGGACTTTTGTTCTTGTGAGGGCATGCAAATTAGAATAGTTGGTGACATTGATAAACTCCAAAAAATGAATCAAACGAGCATATTTTGGTAAGCTAGTTGTTTGAGTCACATCTTGAGGATTGGTTGTTGTCACTTGCTTGTTCTTATTTTGCCATGGCATGATAGAATTGTGTTTTGAAACGAGGGGAATGCTTAGAGTAAGTTATCATGTGATTGACTCATCGTTAGTACCAACCAAAGTCATACTTGGTGATTGAAATGGGTTTTTCTTGGCTTGAAGTGATGTCTTTGCACTTGTGTTGTGTGCCTCTTGAAATAGAATTTTTTCGGTTGTTTGAGGACAAGCAATAGTTCAAGTTTAGGGGTTTGATAAGTTGGTATTCTACCTACTTATTTAGCTTCTAATCTAATGCCTTTGCTAGTATAAAGTTGATAAATAGTGCAATTTGACACGAATTTCTTTTATTTTACAGGTTTCTGTGTTTTAGAAGTGTTCGGGAAAGATTCGAGTGAAAACAAGTCAAATGGGAGCTAAAAGGAGTTGTTGATCACTGACACCAAGTTACTCATCGCGACTGCGAAAGTAAATCACGCGACAGCGATGTACAAGGAAGAAGTCAAAACTACACGACCATGAGGTTGAGACCACGCGACCGCGTCAAGAGAAAACACAGAACCTCGCGATCGCGAAGCATGATCACGCGACCGTGATGAGGGCGTCGTCAGCTGCAGGACACATTTAGAAATTCCCACTTTTGGAAACCCCAATTGATACAAAAGGCTCCTCAGCCATTTTGGAAGATATCTTTGGCTATTCTCACAACTTTTGGCAAGCTTGGAGAGCAAGTTCATCAACCAACACCATAGGAGTGAAGATTTGGATGCTCTTTATTGTAAAATCCTTAGTTTTCATTCTTCAACTCTTGTTCTTAATTGCTATTTTGTTGGTGTAATTGTTGAAATGAGATTTGGGTTTGTATTAGAGATAATACTTGTTGGGTATTGAATTCATATATAGATTTTGCTCATGTTTGATTATTTAGGTCTATTGAATCCTACATGCTTGAATTTATAGTCAATGGTTGCAAACATTGACTTAGCTTTCTAATTTGGGTTTTTGCTTGAGAGAGAATTTCCCTAAATTTAGGAAGATTCAATAGTGGAGATTTGGGGTTTTCACTCTAGATCAAGGCTAGAGATAGTTTGGTTGCCGGAAACACCCATCTAAGAGTTGGGGTTAGAAATAACCCAACTCACCCAAGTTAAATTGGTTGGTTATTGCTTACTCGTGGTGGTTCGTGAGAACACACGAGATATATGTTTGATTGGTCGAAAGTTGGTTAGGCATACCCTTAGCCAAAACTAGCCACGTGTTAATCGGGTGCAAGTCTTGTGATTTGAATTCTCATTCCCAAGTCTCCCTTGTTGTCCTTGCTTGGCGAAAGAAAGGTGAAACCCATTGATCAACCTATCCTTTATTTGATTTTCTTTTATCTTTATTTTAGTCTAAAAACCCCCTTATAGATATCTTTTCCCCTTTTTGTTAATTGAACTTCAATAAGTTGCTCGAATTCTTTATTAGCTCGATCGCGACTACATTATTCTCTGTGGGTACGATCCCGATATTCGTTGGGAATATAAATATGTTTTGCTCTAACGATCGCCGTGACCTCCAACTTGGGGAGCACGATTTGAGAGTTATCACATGCCAAGGAAATGAAATCACAGAATTTGTGGAAAATGCAACTCCAAGGAGGCAGATTCTTCAAGGAAAAAAACCAAGATTTTAGAATTTATAGCCATGGAGGTTCAACAATGGAAGAAAAAGGGAAATTAGGGAAAAAGACTTACCAAAGAAATCAAGGGAGCAATCTTTCTCTTCAATGGAATGAATTCCTAAAGATTGGAACTGTTTTGAACACTTGGTAAGAGAGAAAAATGAGTTTAGGCCTTAGAATAATGAAGGAACAAAGCTGGAAAATTGAAATGTCAAGAAATATATAGCTGATGGCCGCTAGTCAGCGCTATCGAGCTAAACCAGTGCCATCGTGCTAAGGGAGGGCCAGGCGCCAAGGCGCCATCGCGCAACCACAACACAATCGCTGGTCGGCAAAAATGTGCCTGAGCACGAACGCGCTAGGCTGGTGCCATTGGCGCTAAAGGCCCAGCCTGCAACAAAATCTGCAACTTTTTAGAAACTCAACGGGGCATTCCGGGCACAATTGGAAACCGATACTCAAAAACCAATAATGCTAATAGAGTGGAAATGACGTTCCTGACTTAACAGAATTGTCGAAACTTCCATACGAGGTCATTTCGAAGAAATGTTGACCAAACTCAACACTAACTAACAGCAACCAAAGACTCGAAATGAGCTCGGCTTACCCGGAGCCCGAACCAACCACCTACCTAACCCAAACTCAATATTCTGGAGCTGATGGAATCATCAGATTTTGAATCTGATGCTCCTATCATCGAAAGCTGACCAAAGTTGCACTTTCAACTCCAAATGGCCTGAAAACAGAGAAAACAACATAAAACCCACACCAGAAGTTCTCAGGCCTCAACTAAAGGTCCAACTAGTCCAAACTCAACGCTCCAGAGCTAAAGGAACTGTCAGAATTCGATTCTGAGGACGTTAGCTAAGAATGTTGACTAAAGTCAACAATATTCCAGTTAAAGCTCTAAAATAGGCAAATGGCCAAAACAACCAAACGAACGACCAGGGAACCAAACTACCGATCCCAGCAAGCCATAGATGACTTTGGGACGCTATAGGAAAACTCTTACAGTACAATGAATGCGTAAATGTGAAGATGACCAGAAGGGTCATTACAACATCCACAACTAAAAAGACTTTCGTCCTCGAAAGTCAAGAAGAAAGGAGTACCTGAAGGCTCAAATAACTGCGAATACTGAGCACGCAACTCACTCTCGGTCTCCCAAGTAGCCTCCTCGACCGGATGATGCCTCCACTGAACTTTCACAATCAGAATCTCCCTAGACCTCAATCTCCTGATGTCTCTGGCCAGAATAGCTATCAGCTCCTCAACAAAGGATAAACTCTCATCTAACTGAACCAAATACTAATGAAACACATGAGACTCATCTGGAACATACCGGCGCAACATAAAAACATGAAAAACTGGGTGCACAACTGAAAACATCCGAGGCAAAGCTAACATGTAGGCCACACTACCAACTCTTTGTAAAATCTCAAATGACCCCATGAGCCTAGGGCTAAGCTTGCCCGCCGACCAAATCTCATCACGCCCTTCACAGGCGATACTCGAAGGAATACCAAGTCACCAACACTGAACTCCAAGGCATGAAGTCTATGATCATCGTAGCTCTTCTGCCTACTCTGGGCTACTCTAAGCCTATCCTGAATCAAACAGACTCGGTCTAAGGAATCTCTAAGAAAATCTGTACACTGCAGTCTGGACTATAAACCATCAAACCAACCAATCGGTGATCTACAATGCCTACCATACAAAGCCTTGAAAGGTGCCATGCCGATGCTCGAATGAAAACTATTATTATAAGCAAACTCGGCCAAAGGCACAAACTGATCCCAAGAACCTCCAAAGTCAAGAACACATGCCCGAAGCATGTCCTCCAGGACCTGAATAGTTCTCTCGGACTATCCATCTGTCTAAGGGTGGAAATCAGTACAAAGCTGAACCTCTGTACCAAAATCTCATTGTATAGCCCTCCAGAACTGAGATGTGAACCGAGTGTCGTGGTCTGAAATGATAGAAGTTGAGACCCCGTACAACTGAACAATCTCATGAAGGTAGATCTGAGCTAACCTCTCTGCACCATAAGAAGTTTGAACTGGCAAGAAATGTGCTGACTTAGTAAGCTTATCAACAATCACCCAAATGGAATCAAATCCCTGGGAAGTACGAGGCAGACCAACCACAAAGTCCATAGTAATCCCTTCCCACTTCCACTCAGGAATGAGAAGTCACTGCATCAAACCACCAGGTCTCATGTGCTTGAACTTAACTTGCTGACAGTTCAAGCACTGAGATTCGAACTCCACTATGTGCCGCTTCATACCACTCCACCAGTAAAGCAGTCTCAAATCTCAATACATCTTCACTGTGCCAGGATGAATGGAGTATCTAGAACAATGTGCCTCACAAAGTATCAACTGAATCAAGTCTCCAACCCTTGGAACACAAAGACGACTATTGAACCTCAGAATACCATCAAAACCAAGAGTATCCCGGATGGCCTCACCCCGAACTACCTGATCACGAAGGTCACGCAAACTCTAATCCTCAAATTATCGGTTCTGAATATGATCAACTAGAGTAGAACGAACCTCAATACTGGCAAGAACTCTGCTAGGATCCGACAAGTCAAGCCTAACCAAATGGTTAGCCAAAGACTGAATATCCAAGGCCAACGGTCGCTCAAAAACTGCAAGTGGAGCTAGGTTGCCCATACTCACCGCCTTCCGACTCAAGGCATACTCTACCACGTTTGCCTTGCCTGAATAGTAAAGAATGGTGAAATCATAGTCCTTCAGTAGCTCAATCCATCTCCTCTGCCTCGAGTTTAGCTCTCATTGACTCGTAATATACTGAAGGCTGCGATGGTCGGTGAATATTTCACAATGAACTCCATATAAGTAGTGCCTCCCCTCCAGATCTTGAGCGCAAAGACTACCACCGCCAACTCTAAGTCATGAGTAGGGTAGTTGCGCTCGTGAACCTTCAGCTGCCTCGACGCATATGCTATCACTCGACCCTGGTGCATCAATACATAACTAAGACCGACCCCAAAAGCATCACAATACATGAAGAAACTCTGACCCTCAACCGATAATGTCAAAACAGGAGCTGAAGTCAACAAGTCCTTAAGCCTCAAGATGCTATCATCGCACTGATTCGACCACTCAAATAGAACATCCTTCCTAGTCAGCATAGTCAAGGGTGCTTCTATGGAAGAAAATCCCTGAACGAACCGCCTGTAGTAACCCTCTACCCCAATAAAGCTACTAACCTCCGTAGTAGTAGTAGGTCTAGGCCAATAATGAACCACCGAAATCTTACCCTGATCAACTCTAATCCCATCCTTAGACACCACGTGCCCTAGGAATGCAACTGACTCAAGCCAAAACTCACACTTTGAGAACTTTGCATAAAATCGATGATCTCTTAAAGTCTGAAGTACAGTCCTCAAGTGCTGCTCATGCTCGTCTCTACTCCTCGAGTATATCAGAATGTCATCAATGAAGACTATCATGAACATATCCAAATACGGGCCAAGCACCCAGTGCATCAAGTCCACGAACCCTATAGGGGCATAAGTCAACCCAAAAGACATCACCAGGAACTCAGAATGGCCATAATGTGTCCTAAATGCTGTCTTAGGGATGTCCTCCGCCCTAATCCTCAACTGATGGTAGCCAGACCTCAAATCAATCTTTGAAAACATGGCTAAACCCTGAAGCTGATCAAATAAGTCATCAATCCTCGGCATTGGATACATATTCGTCACTATTACCTTATTCAATTGCCGATAATCAATGAACATTTGCATCGACCCATCCTTATTCTTAACAAACAGAACAGGAGAACCTCAAGGAGACACACTCGGTCTAATGAACCCCTTAGCTAACAAATCCTAGAGTTTCTCCTTAAGCTCTCTCAACTCAGTAGGAGCCATACGATAAGGCGAAATAGAAATGGGCCTGGTGACCGGCTCTTACTCAATAGCAAAGTCAATATCTCTCTCAGGTCAAAGGCCTGGCAGGTCAGTGAGGAACACATCTATGAAGTCTCGAACCATAGGGACAAACTCAGGAGATGAAGGGTCAGCACTAGCACCTCAGACATATGCTAGATAAGCTAAACACCCACGAGAAATCAACTTTCTTGCTCGAAGGCAAGAGATAATCCCAGATGGTGTGTGGCTAACAGAACCCTACCACACAACCGGGAATACACCAGGAATGACGATGGTAATGGTCTTGGCATAGCAATCCAAAACCATGGTGAGGGAATAACCAGTCCATGCCCAGTATCACATCAAAATCTAACAAATCAAGTATCATCAAATCACCTTAAGTCTCCAAATCACAAACAGATATCATGCAAGATCTCACAATCCGATCCACTACTAAGGAATCTCCTACTGGGGTTGAAATAAAAACATGCACAGATAACGGCTCACTAGCCAACCCTAAATAAGGTAGAAAGTAGGCAGATACATATGAACATGTAAATCTAGGATTAAATAAATCCATAGCAGACTGATGGTACACAAAAATCGTACCTGTAATCACAGCATTCGAGGCCTCTACCTCCAGCCTCCCAAGACCACATAAAACTGACAATGACCTCCACCTGCCCAACGTCATCCCTACCACTTGCTCTGCCACACAGGGCACCAACCCTAGCCTGAACACCACTTCCTCTGTCCAGTGGATGAACTGCTCACAAAGGCTCGGACGGCTGAGCGGCTGATTGAACTGTACCCCAATGGGAACAATCTCTAGCATGATAGACAACAACACCACACTCACTACAAGGCCTTGACGGCCTGAACTATCGATACAGACCAACAGAACCTGTATTGCCACCACAACCTAATGCCTCAGAAGTTGCACCCCTCAAAGACTAACCCTGCTCAAACTGAAAACTACCGAAAGTCTGAAGTGAGGCCTGAACCAGTCGACTGGACTGACCTTGGTGCTTCTGTGGCTGATAGCCCCAGCTCTACTGGCCTGAACCTCTACCACCATGTCTGGAACTACTGTAGCTACCCTGATAACGAGGCATATTATCTCTAGACACCAGAGCATGCTGATGCAAGTCCTCCATAGTATGGACATAATCTGCAATAGCCTGAAATGACCGACCACTACAAAGCAATATCTCAGATGGTTGTCTAAGCTCTGTCCGCAAATACCAAATAAACCTGTGAGTCTTAACTGGCTCGGTGGGAATGATCATAGCCCCAAATAGAGCAAGCTGATGGAAACAGGTCTCATACTCAGATATTGACATGGATCCCTGCATAAGACTGGTGAATTGCTCCTGGCGATGCTCATGATCACTCTGAGATAAGAACTTGGCACATGAAGGTCTCATAAAACTCAGACCAAGGCATCGGAGGTGATGTTGAAGGTCTGTAAGCAACCTATGCTCTCCACTATAACTTCGCTGGACCTTCCAGCTGGTACGTAGTATATCTGATGTGCCAAGATTTCACGACACTTTCAACGCTTAAAACTAAGGATTTTTGGGAGTTCTTAAATACATTTTGTTGGATTTGATGTCGTTTGTTACATGTACAGGGAAAAGTATTGAAAAGATGAAAATGCCAAAGCATTGCAGGTTTCTGGGCAAAAAGGCATACCCTACGGGCGTCACACCCACGATGGCCCATGGGAGAAGGCGTCTGAATAAGGCAGCAGGAGAAGCCAAGGCATTGAATCCTGAAGGGCTGCTACGATGCCCATGGATCATACGACAGGACGTTGTAGAGCCCATAAACATGAGCCAGATAGTTGGTGAAGTAGCCAAGTAAAGGATGATGGGCATCCACGACAGGCGTGGCAAATATGATGACCCATCACAGACGCCCATGGAGAAGTCAAGAGTAGCCGATGGTCAACCATGATAAGCATCGGACCCACAACGTCCCATCACAGCCGCCTGTGTTATCAAGGTAGGAGGCATGGGGTCAAGACCTGAAGAGGCCCGACGGGCAACCACGACGCTCGTTGCATCCATGACGGCCCGTGGGGCATCCCATCGATAGTACCGCATCCAGCTTTCTAGAATAGTTAGGATTTGGTCTTTTTGTCTATAAATACTTCCCCTTAGGTTTTATTTTCGGTTGTTACTCATTATTATTTTTACAATCACTACATTATTACGTTTGGTTTGACTTTATACCATAAGTTTTTAAGGTTAAAGACTGTTCTTGATTAATTGAAGTGTTCTTGAGATATTCTTCAAGATTTCAGAATTCTTTACTTCTTATTGTAAGTATCTACAGATGATTGTTCCAACAACCATTAATTGTTTACTTATGAACATGAGTAGCTAAATCCACAACTAGGGTTGTGGGAACCATGAAGGATTAATGAAGTAGGCAAAGTACTTGGTAACTCTAGGGCAGTGTTTATGCATGTATTATTCTTCCCTTTATTTTGATTGCTTTTTAACGGTGCACAATGTTAGAACTCGCCTTATCCTTACTTGTTGGACCAAGGAGGTAACGGATGGGAAAAGAGTTGTTCAACGATGGAGATTTGAGTCTATCAACCCTCATCTAATAGCTTGACCTTATCTAGGAATAGCTAATCTGGTATCCAGGGTAAGGGTTAGTAAATCATACACCCACGGCCGGACCAAGGCGTGTGGTGAAATTCATCTATCTGTCGGACTAAGGATTTAGGTGAACCTAACTTATCAATTCTGCATGCTAAGCACCAAGCTAGTTTACTATGCACAAATGCCTTACTAAGTTATGATCTCATGGGGAACACTGCCCTAGTCATCTCTCTTATTAATAACAACTCTCGAAACTGATACTTGTTACTTGTTACAAATCTAAGTTACTATTAATCTTGTTACTTAAAACCCCCATTTCCAAGGGAAATAAATGGCTAAAAGCGCGAGTAAACACTAATCAACCATAGTCCTACCATATTCCCTGAGGAATTGACCCTAACCTTCGTTGGATTCTATATTTGAATAGAAACCGCTTGCGCTTCTAAAAAGAGGTGTAATTTGGGCGCATCAATATCCAACCCCATAAGTCTCTAGCAAACCCAGATGGTGTAGCATCTCCTCATAGGTGGTAATGAAGTCATGTGGATCCTGTTCCGATGTACCAGCGAACCTCGATGGTGCCAATCTTAAAAATCTACTCAAGGCCTTATGCTCCCTATCTATCATAGATGGGCGAGGAGCAAGAGGCTGTGCAACCGCTGGAACCAGAATAACCTCAGCACGGGGAGCCATAGTAGCAGGTTGTGCTCCTAAACTCTTAACACCCAGGGTGCCCCCTGAGCGGATGTCTGTGCTACCTCAGAAGGTCGCTCTCCGATCATACCCCATAGCTAAAGTAGTAAACCCTGAATATCTGAAGACTGAGCTGGGGCTGAAGCTGGCACAGAAACTGGTGCTAGAATCGGTGGCACCTGGGTTGTCCCCGGGTCCACATGTTGCGGCTTAGGAGCAAACTCTGGCTCATAATCAAGCTCAGGCTCTATATCCACTCTAGCAGCTCTAGCAGGTGCTTCTGCTCTGGGATGACCTCTACCTCTACCCTTGCGACCACCCTAGATCCTACCTGGAGTCGGAAGCGCAGGGGTCGAAGGCTCTCCTCTGCTAGAAGCCAAAGACCTCATACAAACCATCTACATAAGAGTGAACGAGAACAAGTGAGATTTCCAGAAACTTCCAAGGATACTACGCACGAGATAGAATCAAGAAAAGTCATTTTTTCCTAAGATGTCACCATAGCCTCTCGAAGATTGAGTACGGACGTCTCCGCCCTGATCCGCAGGACTCTACTATACATTGGCTCCTATACCAATGACACCGATGAACCTAGGGCTCTGATACCAAGCTCTCACGACCCAATTTTTCGATCATGATGGCACCTACAACTCCCCAATAGATGAATCAATCCCCGTAGCCCGAAAACAGTTAGTAATGGGCTACTAGCTACAGTTAAACAGAAGAAATGATAAAATCAAGCGAAAGGAAAGGAGCAAAAGGAAAAGATAGATACAGGGATATATACATATGCGGAAGCTAAACCAAACCCCAAAACCCAGAATCATAGTATAGATCCAGAACTACATCAGCGGAATACAAACAATCCAAAATAATATATACACAACAGTCTCCGAGTAGTAACATAGTACATGATTCAAAAGATCAACTAAAGCTAAGCTCCGGTCACCAAGAGCTCGCCCTCAGTCTGGATAGTCTAAAAGATCTCCAAGCATGAATCCCATGATCTAGCAGCAATGACCCACACTAGGATCTGCACCAGAAGATGCAGAGTGTAGTATGAGCACCAATTGCAAAGCAACTAGTACCCAATAGGTATCATAGGCCTACTAGGCACATATAAGATAAAATAACAGTAATAAGCTGAATAAAAATAAGTAGTCACAGAAGGCAATGAATAAGCACACGGAATCTAGCACGAAAGGAATACAAATAGGAACAACATAGATGGCTAGCTACTATAACACAATCACAGGCAAAAGAAAGAAACACATACCCGGGATCCTCGCAAAAAAAAGTATATAAAGAAGAGTTTAGAAAGTAGGCGGTATACTGGTAACCTCAAATGGATAGGTAAAAAGAGAAAAGATCACGATAATCATGCTTGAATACAAGATACGATAACCCCAAATAGACATACTAACCTCAAGTCAGAATCAAACAGTTAAAAGCCCAAAAGCAATCTTAATAATCACCAATCTCACTAGAAACCATAACAGGAACAAATACCGCGATATCATAATAATAAGTCTAAGTATAATCTCACGGGCGTCCATACACCCAGGGAATACAAGCAAGTGAAGACAAACTATCCAGCAACCCATACTATCGGAGCGTACAATCAACAAACAGCAGACAAGGGTGGAACCTCACATAAGTGAATGATATGCTATGATATGCCAAACCAAGTGTAACCACAGTGCCAGTATGTCACCCCCTTTGATGCCCCAAAGGTCCAATAAAGGCGGGATCCATGGAAGGACTTCCCCCGAGTACATCAACTCCACCGTACACCCCTACCCCTAGTCACCCTTTTGCCCGTAGCACTTGGTCCAGAATGACAGGGTCCATAGAGGTCTACTCATAGACCACATACTACACTTTAACCTTAGAATATCAGTCCGAAGTGCCACCGGATCCATACTAGTACTCAATGCTCAAAATGCATGCCTGAATTATATCCAGGTCTAAATCAATGAAATAAGTCTCATAAAGCCCCTGCAAGGGTTCCCGAGCGTATACGGTTCTAAAACAGTAGAAAAACAAGTCTGATGCTCTGCTTTACCGAGTCTTATATCATTTCTCATCCAAAACAGGGTCAATCTAGCACCCCAGTTCAACCGGGTATAATATATAGTAGGAAAACTGTAACAAGTCTTTCTTTTAACTTTTCTTACCCCAAGAAGATCCATTAAGATGACACCAAACAATTTCATAATCAATTTTACCGAAAACGGACCCCTCGGGCCATGCAAGATTTAGAAATCATCAATAGGAGGCCCAAAGCCAAAATCGTAGTAAAATCGAGTAGAAAAACCTTTATATACATAATAATGACATGCTCAAACACAAATAGTAGCCCAATGGATCACAACCAACCTATTGGCCCTGCACAAGCTCTAATCATTCTACAACATAGATAGCCATCTCAATATAAATAATAACGATGTCCGAGACTTACGGACATTCCCAATCTCCCACCATCTACATTTCAGAGTCACTATAAGGCCACACAGAACCGCAAGGGTGATAATATAATCAATAACAAATACTAAAACCATCAGAGAAAGAAAAGGGATCGGACATAAATAAAGCGGTCAAGATCTGTGGTACCAACCTAGTAACCCAACCCAAGGATGCCTATTTGTATAATTTTATCCTATATATGTGAAGTCTAAAGAGTTTAAACTGTAACCTACCTGTCATCCGATGACAAGCTGCTGGGACAACGATATCTAAGCCTGAATCGCTCCAAGAAACCCTGAACGATAATCAAACTATCAAAAACATAAATAACACATTTAAATACGAGTCTAATAATACCCATATCGCTATAGTAATAGCCGGGCCAAAATTTGGGTCACCGACGGGCCCGTGAGCCCTGCAACCTAAAACTAAAAATGAAAAGAAACATGATGACCACAACAATGCCAAGAAAACATGCTCAAAAAATGAGCAATTTTGGCCAAGAGAAAAGGCTCTAAACAGCCTGCACAAGAGAGGGCCTAAAGTTGGAATTTTAAGAAAAATTATCGAAACTAGAGCAAGAAAGCTTACCAAAACGAGAGCAACACACCAAGGAAACAAAATCACGGAATTTGTGGAACATGCAACTCCAAGGAGGCAGATTCTTCAAGGTAAAAACTAAGCTTTTAGACTTTATAGCCGTGGAGGTTCAACAATGGAGGAAAAAGGGAAATTCGAAAAAGAGACTTACCAAAGAAATCAAGGGAGCAAACTTTCTCTTCAAAAGAACGAATTCCCAAGGTTTGGAACTATTTTGAACACTTGGTAGGAGAGAAAATTGAGTTTAGGCCTTAGAATAATGAAAGAACAAAGCTGGAAAATTGAAATGTCAAGAAATATATAGTTGATGGCTGTTGGTCAGCGCTATAGCGCTAAACCAGCGCCATCGCACTAAGGGAAGGCCAGGCGCCAAGGCGCCATCGCGCTACCACAATGCAATCGCGCTGGCAAGCATAAATGCACCTGAGCGCGATCGCGCTAGGCTAGTGCCGTTGGCGCTGAAGGCCTGGCATGCTACAAAATCTGCAACTTTTTAGAAACTCAACGAGGCATTCCAAGCACAATCGAAAATCGATACTCAAAAACCAATAATGCTAATAGCGTGGAAACGACGTTCTGGACTCAATGAAATCAATGAAACTTTTATACGAGGTCATTTCGGAGAAATATTGACCCAAGTCAACACTAACTAATAGCAACCAAAGACTCGAAATGAGCTCGGCTCACCCAGAACCCGAACCAACTACCTACCTAACCCAAACTCAACATTTCGGAGATGACGGAATCGTCAGATTTTGAATCTGACCCTCCGATCATTGAAAGCTGACCAAAGTTACACTTTCAACTCCAAATGTCCTGAAAACAGAGAAAACAACATAAAACCCACACTCCAAGTTCTCAAGCCTCAACTAAAGGTCTAACTAGACCAAACTCAATGCTCCGGAGCTAATAGAACTGTCAGAATTCAATTTCGAGAAAGTTAGCTCAGAATTTTGACTAAAGTCAATGATATTTCCAGTTAAAGCTCTAAAACAGGCAAACAGTCAAAACAACCAAATGGAGATTAAGGGAACCAAACTACCGGTCCCAGCAAGCCATAGATGACTTGGGACCACTACAGAAAAGCTCTAACAGTACAATGAATGCGTAAAAATGAAGATGACCGGAAGGGTCATCACACGTATAATTCCATTAGATGAAGAAAACAAAAATCACAAATGTCCACAATTGACTCAGCAAAGCAACAGAACTGGAAAACAATTAAAGGGAAAGATGACAAAATTAGTATAAACTATATGATATCTACCAACTAAATAACGTAAAGCAAGATTTTGAATTCAATCACCGTCACTCTTAATAGCTAGCAAACGTGATAATCTTTTCAAACATTCAAGTCAAACAACAAATACTAATAGACTAATAAGAAAAGAAAATCCATTACAGAAGAGCAATAATTTTATCAAAACACTATACTAAGCAGAAATGAAATGAGTCAAATGAACATTAAGAAGTGGACCTTTAATATGGAGCCAAAGCCTTCTCGACTGTTTTCAATTTGCTTATAATTTCTTAAAAAGAACAGAGAATCGAATAGTAATTGAAGCTATGGCCGAATCTCGAACGGGAACCAAAACTCAAACTATTCTCTCATGTGCTGCTCCCTTTTCTACTATTTTCTCCCATGTGTTCTTCTGCTTGTTGTGTGCAGGTATCTATATAGTGTGTGGTGTGTCGTGTAATTGTGTGTGTCGTGTGAATGTGTGTGTGTTGAGCTACCCAAAATAATGGAACGTGAGGGAGAGGGAGTGGTCAGATAATGGGTTTTATGGCGTGATTGGGTTTGGTGGGGAATGGGATTATTTTTAGGATATTATTTTTTATCTTTTCTTTTTCCTTTTTTTTTGTTAGTTACTTAAATATATAAATAATGACAAATTAGCTATCATTTTGGACTAACAAAATATATGAAAAGTTAAATAGCTAGACTAAAATATAATTAAGAAAATACTAAAATTACTAGCTTATTTATTAAATCTAAATTAAGAGAAATTTTTTTAATACTAAAAGAAATTACTAGCTTAATACTAAAAAATTTCTTATTATTTGAAAAGTAAAACAACAAAACCTATCCTAAATTATGACTCTATTTTTTTGAAATATTTTTTACCATTTTAAAATAAAATCTACTAAATATTAAATTAAAGATTAGACTCAAAATAAATATTTAAAACTAAAATGAGTTAAAACTCGGGTAGGGTCAAAAATCACGTGTCTACAGTTTGCCCCTCTTTGATTGAGAACACGAAGAGTTTTCAGACAAAGAAGTAGACAACGAGATTGGTTTTGACCCGCCCGTTCTTTGAATGGAAGAAGGAAAGAAGAAAAAGATGCGATCGAGCCCTGATTTTGGATAGCCTACATATCCCGAGTTATAAGAGAATCAGGTCACGTGTAGTTCAAGGACATGGAGTGATGAGTTGGCAAGTTGAGTGAGATCCCGTCGAGTTTTCGGTCCGTAAATCTTGTTCTTACATCATGGAAATAAAAAAAAAATACAATAAAAAAGAAAGAAAAATACAAGATCCTACCTACTCTACATGTCTTGAGTTTTTCTTTAGATTTTCACTTTGGATATTTAGTTGTCACCTCACCCTCTTCTGATGGGTACCTTGATCTTAAAGTTGGATCTTGAGATTAAGATTTGGGAATTGAACGGAGTCATTGACGCTCTTCGAAATGATAGTTTGTAGAGTATTCTTAGATACTTTTTTCTTGATCAGCAGTTGAAAAGGAACAAATCTCACGATGCGGGGCTGTTACATGTATTTGAACAACTGACTCCGACTATCATTGAGATTCAGCATTTTGGAATGAGTTAAAACTTTGTTCTTGGACCTCAAGGTCATGCTTTGCTAGTAAAACCTACAAGCCATCATAAACAAAAGAAACAAAAAAAAATGCCCAAGTTTTCACTGAATTTTTTTTTTGTAAGTTGTTAGCAAATGCGAAAAATAAAATTCAAACTAGAATGTATTTATCCTAGGAGAAAAGAAAAATAACTATCTCATACTAGAAAGTGTTTATCCCTGAAGAAAATAAAAATAACTGTCTCAAATTAGGAAGTGTTTATCCTTAGAGAAAAATGAAAATAATTGTCTCAGAGTAGGAAGTATTTATCCTAGGAGAAAAAAGAAAATAATTATCTCAGATTACAAAGTATTTATCCTAGGAGAAAATAAAAATAATTGTCTTAGACTAGGAAGTATTTATCCTAGGAAAAAATAAAAATAACTGTCTCAGACTAAGAAGTATTTATCCTAGGAGAAAAATGAAAATAAATAAAAATAACTGTCTCAGACTAGGAAGTGTTTATCCTAGGAGAAAAATAATAATTGTCTGCGACTAGGAAGTGTATATCCTAGAAGAAAATAAAAATAACCATCTCAGACTAGGAAGTGTTTATCCTAGGAGAAAAATAAAAATAACTAAATCCCATTTTTCAGGAGGGTCTTGCTATTGATAAATTCTATTTTTTAGGAGGGTCCTGCAATGCTAAAATCCCATTTTTCAGGAGGGTCCTACTACTAAAAATAAATTTCATTATCCAGGAGGGTCCTGCTAGTCCCATTTTCCAGGAGGGTCCTGCTACTAAAAGTAAATCTCATTGTCCAGGAAGGTCCTGGTAGTCCCATTTTCCAGGAGGGTCCTGCTACTAAAAATAAATTTCATTATCCAGGAGGGTCCTGCTATGCTAAATTCTATTTTCATGAGGGTCCTACTAGTCCCATTTTTCAGGAGGGTCCTGCTAGTAAAAATAAATCTCATTGTTCAGGAGGGTTCTGCTAGTCCCATTTTTCAGGAAGGTCCTGCTACGCTAAATCATCAAAGAGACACAACACAATTTTTGCCCCAGTTTAAACTAGGAAATTTTTTAAATTTTTGATATGAATGCAAACTAGTTATTTCAAAAAAAGAAAAATGCAAGATTAATATGCAAATAGGGTGTTTGTTCCCTATAATCAAAATGCAACTAGGGTGTTTGTTTCCTTTGCAAAAAAAGATATAGGGTGTTTGTTCCCTAAATACTACTAGGGTGTTTGTTCCCTAAGGTCAAGGTGCAAACTAGGGTGTTTGTTTCCTATGCAAAAAAAAGAGATAGGGCGTTTGTTTTCTAAAATACCACTAGGGTGTTTGTTCACTAAAGTCAAGGTGCAACTAGAGTGTTTGTTCTTTATGCTGAAAAAGAGATAGGGTGTTTGTTCCCTAAAATACCACTAGGGTATTTGTTCCTTAAGGTCAAGGTACAACAAGGGTGTTTATTCCCTGTGAAATTATGAAGAATTCTTTTTTAGAGAATAAAAAAAAATTGCCCATGTATTGATATCGAGGAACTCTTTTTTTCTTTTAAATAAAAAACTTTCTGAATGTAAGAAAATTTTATTTGAAGAGACTGAGCCCCTACTGTAGGACTGCCTACGTATCCTGCCATTGCAAGAATCAGGTCAAACGTAGTTCATACAAAAGCACAAAACTTTCCTCCCTTTTTTTCTTTTTGAAGAGTATTTTTTACAAAAAAATAAAATAAAAACTGAGTAGAAAAAAACCAGTTCATTAGTTGAACATGTCTTAACTTCAGTTGCTACCAACAATTAGTATTATGCATGTGACACCATCAATAACTTTTAGATATATTCGAAGTCAACTTAGAAGTAATTCCTATAGTTTCAAATGGTACCTTAAACATACTTAAGTATTGACAAGATTTGTTCATATTACTCTAATCAAAGGTTTAGCAATATTCCTATCCTCATGTTTCAAGTGCTCTTATCACAAACAAAGTTTTACGTCACCCTTAAATAAAATCATTTAGATCTTAGGACGTTTGAGAAGACACTCACACTCAGAAAGATATTCAATGCATGCAATTGAGATACCATACGCTTGGCCCTCATGTAAGTATCCACTAATGTGAGAACACTTAGAATGAAATCAAGTAGGACTTGCCATTGGCTTATAATGTAGGCTTAGGGATAGGTAGGATACTCATTTGGGATCGAGTGACTATTCCCTCCTTAAGCATTGCACTATGCGTTCAATATTTTTTATTTTCGCACTTGATTTGCCTTGATGCTTCTTTACATTTTTCTTTGACTTTTTTTTTCTTGTTTTTTTTTCGATTTTCCTCCTTCTGGAGTTTTTTTTTCAACTTTTTTTTCTTCACATTCTTCATCTTCTCGTTTTGCTATCAAATTTAGTTCTTTGTTAATGCGCTCAACGAGGCAGGGCCAAAAGAAGGGTAGCGCATTTATGCACTAAAAAAAATATAGGCTGAGATGTGGTTATCCAACAAAATGGCTTTAAGTTCAAAAGGGGAGGTCTAGAGATTACATGTCATTTGGTATTCTTGAAAGGCACAATCGGATCAAAGAAAGCCTATAATCCTTTCCCAAATTAAAGTGTTGCTCTAAATTTCGCCTCAACAAATATTTGAACCAAGTTCTAGATCAACAAAGCAATGTCATTGAATTTTCAATCTAAAACTCACCACACAATGCATATGAAACGATGAGGTCGGATTCATTTTAACCCAGACTTCAGCAAAAGAATTTTTCAAGCGTCATTTAAGTATAATTAAGAGGTACCAAAGAATTTATGGTTCACAACAAAATTGGTCCTCTCAATAATATCAAATTACTTAATTTTTTTTTCATGCACACTTCTAAATATGTTGGTACCAACCAAGTCAAGAAAATTCTTTTTTTTTTGTGAGACCGAACCTTAAGAAAGGTCGCCTACGTATCTTGCTGAGACAAGAATCAGGTCAGACGTAACTCAAGAAACTTAAAATATGAAGTAGCAAACTCTTTTTTTTTCGAATAAGCAATAAAACTCTCTTTTTGAATTTTCTGAATAAGGAATAAAAACTTTTTTTTGTACAACGATCACCGAACCCAAACAGGAATGTCTACGTATCACATCAGAGTGAGAATCAGGTGTGCGTAGTTCTTCCAAACTCACAACAAGATTTGAACTTTTTAGAATTTTTTGAATAAGGAATTTTTTTTTGAAAAGGATAAAAAGTTTTTTTATCTTTGTGAATTTTTCAACATGGATTTTTTAATGTTTTTTTTAAGGTCACCGAATCTGAGGAGGGCTGCCTACGTATCTCACCAAGTTGAGAATCAGGTGTGCATAGTTCGTCCGGATTGGACATTTAGAATTATTTTTGAAAGGTTTAAAAGTAACTTAAAAAATGCGATATTTATTTTATTTTATTGTTGTAAAGATGATATGAAAAAGAAGTCTTTTGATTTTCTTTTATGAAATATACAAGATAAACTAAAAAAATATTTTTTGTAATTTTTGTTAAGAAATGTAAAATCTTTTTAAAATTTTCTTTTTAAGAAATTCACAAGACCTTCTATAACGAGAAAATATTTTTATCCCTTTTTTTCTCCTTTGTTTTTGTAAAAGTTGAAGGGCAGCTTTTTTTCTCATTTCACTAATCACTCTAAAATTGATCAACATGCAAATACCTTCTAAATAATATCACAAATAGCACATAGGATGCACATGTTGGTCTCAAAAGAGGGTACCTGTTCTAGACGAACCCGGTCCCTGTGCCGAGTCCCACCAAGTCAAATGTAAATGATGCAGATAAGCGGAGCGTACAAGGGATAATCATGTTTGTATTTCAATTATGCTAGGTGTAAACCGAATGGAGATAGGTGTCTAGACTGGCTTACCTGAGTGGACACTCGAGCCAGGGAGGAGCAACTTGGGTTAGCAGTGCTATTCCAGCTTCGTAGCTTGTCCAAACTCCGCCTAACATGTGTGACCAATAATCCTTCACCAGGTGCCAAGACACTCCGGCTATCTCAACAGAAAGTAGGATGCATAACTGCATTCCTGTGATTGTGTGTGAAGTGTTCAGAGACTCAGAGAGGTGCGCGAGACAAGGGAGTTTACAGTACAGTTCAACGATATCAAAGCGATAAATAAGCATCAGGTAGTACATTAGGTCAGCATACACAATATATCCAAATAACTAAAGTAAGTATAAGTCAATATCATAAAGCTCAAATTCTAGTTAATCCCCAGCGAAGTCGCCAGAGATGTCACACCCCTTTTATGACGGGTTGAAGGGTTTTTCCAATTGAAGTGACGGTATTGAATAGAGATTATTTTTATTTACTTTCAAAGTCGCCACTTGAAATTGAGTTTTGATAGTGTTCAAAGTCACCTTTTTTAATTCCTAATCAAAAGAATATGACTCTTTATTTTTAATTTGTGAAAACAATGGACCGGATAAGGAATTCTATTGACCGAGGGAAAGGTATGAGGCACCCCTCGAGTCTTGTGGTTCTAGCACGGTCGCTTTTATCAACTTGTACTTAGCTTAAATTATTATTATTATTTTTTGGATAAATTGTGTTACAATTCATGGTTTGCTCGTATTTCATTTATTGAACTTTTATTGGTCCTAACATAGATGCGTATTTGCATTCTTGGTCTAAATTAGTGAGAATTAATTATTAATAATTTGGTCAAGATGCGTAACCACATCCTTGAAATTTTGTTTTTATTATTTAATCAGTTATTTGTTTATTTTTAAAGTGTCTCAAGAAAAAGATGTGTAACTGCATTCTTAATCAAAATGAGATTTTATTATTATTATTTATTTATTTTATTATCGTGCCTAAAGCTCGTCTAGCGTTAGAGGCATTTGTTTGTCTCTTGTAAATTCGAGACAATTCGTTCTTTTTTTTCACTCTTTCTTTTAATCTTTTTTAATGAGTTTTGAATTAATCCGCAACTCATCTCGCTCCATCACAATTTTTTTCTTTCTTTTCTTTCATGGATTGTAACGAGTCTTGGATAAAAGGATTTTTACATAGATAATGTCTTGTGGAAGCTTTATTACACATTTTAAGGGTGCTTTAAATTTATTACGATTTATAGCCTATTATTACATTTAATAGTTGATTATTTAAATAAAGTAAATTCTAAGCAGTATATACTTCTTCTTCTCCACGATGAGCTCGCTGGAGCTCCGACCAACAGCTCCTAAACCACCGCCTATCTTTACCCATTTCCTCATCTCCGGTGAAAATGTGACTTCGACGGAATCTCAACCCACTACGTTCTCCACAACCCAGCCACCATCCTCCCTCCATTTCTCCTTCTTCTCACACCACCCAACAACGCCCATCCATAACCAACGAACCAGAAAGGTTTGACGAACCCACTTCCGTCGAGAACTCCAGTCAATCACGAGTTCCGACGAAAACAATCAACAACAACTTCAAAATTTCAGATCTGGCCGGATAAATCTCTCCGGTGAAACTCCGGTGGTAACACAAATATCTTCTCTCTTTGTTTTTCCTTTACATCACTCGTTAATTTTATTTTTGTTTGACAGATCTTCTTTATTTCGTCCTGATTATGCTGTTGTTTGTCGAAATTCACCGAAATATTAAAGTTATTCGTCGAAAGCGGGTGATTTGTGAGTTACGTTGGAGAAGGCGACTGACCTGAATCACTAATTTTCATCTGCTTCCTTAAGACGTGAAGGGTGAAATCGATATAGATAGGCTTCAGCTTCCTTATTTTAGAATTTGTACAGAAATCCTTCAGCTTTTGGATAAGGATTTGTTGAGAGAGGTGTATTGTGTACTTGAGCTTTCATTTTCTAAGTAGATAAGATTTCTCTTCTTGTGATATTATTGAGAGCTTATCTAGAAATTCTATCTTCTTTTGTATTGATGGAGCCTGTTCCATTCAAAGGGAGGTACAAGGAGATAGTCTCCACTCTTTTGTATATATGCTTTTCTATTTATATATTAACTCTCCCATATAGAGAGGAGGACTTAAAAAAAAGAGTATTAAAATTATATTAAATATAAATGTTAGTTTTAATACAATTTGAATTCAAATTTTTACATTGTTATAAATTTGATAATTGTTATTTCAGAATAAATATAATACATTTCTAACAACGTAAACTAATTTAAGCAGTACAAAAATATTTAAAATTCACATATAATACTTATAATATATTTGTATTAAAAATATTTTAGTTATATATTCACCATGTGCATTAAAACATGCCTATAATATGTCAGTATAATAAATCGAATTCAAAATGTATAATAATTATTGTTTATTTTTTTCTCTTATTTAATGATGTTAAAAATGTATTATACTTGAATTTCAAATATTCAAATACTATTTAAATTAGTTTATGTGTTAGTACATTAAAATTGTGTTAGAATTGTATTATATATGTATTTAGGTGATTCTGCTATTTTTGATAAAAAAAATAAGACTATAATCTGTAAGAATAAAAGCTATACTATAATCTGTAATAAAACTTTCATAATACATTATCTATGTTAAAAGGCCTTGGATAAATTCCTAACCCATCTCGCTCGAGCTCACCTTAGTTAATTACTCGAGCCTTACATATCGGTTTAGGCCACATAACATTTCTAACTCAAGAAGCCACCGCCTCATGCTCATACTTTCACTCAAAGAAAAACTAAAACAGATGACTGGAAAGACTGATTAATTAACACATCTTAAAATAATTCTAATACTAGCAATTGGGAACAACTGAACATATAACTAATATAATGACTGGAAACGTAACTTTTTCTCCTTAATTATAACTCATTTAACTCAAGTAAGACAAATTTCAAATCCAAACTAAAGCTAATTACATTCAAACCGATGCAAGCCTCTAAGTCAATTGATAAATGCCAATCCATTTAAACCAAACATTCAAACAATGCAACAAAAAACATAAAGCCAAACAGTAAGTGAAAAATGATTAAAGTACTATATTTAACCTAACATATTTGAAACTATAAAAGTTAAATTACTAACTTAAACCTCAATATTTTTTGACTAATCATGAACTTCAACATAAGTATAATTCCATTAGATGAAGAAAACAAAAATCACAAATTTCCACAATTGACTCAGCAAAGCAATAGAACTGGAAAACAATGAAAGGGAAAGATGACAAAATTAGTATAAACTATATGATATCTACCAACTAAATAACGTAAAGCAAGATTTTAAATTCAATCACCGTCACTCTTAATAGCTAGCAAACGTGATAATCTTTTCAAACATTCAAGTCAAACAACAAATACTAATAGACTAACAAGAAAAGAAAATCCATTACAGAAGAAGAGCAATAATTTTATCAAAACATTATACTAAGCAGACATGAAATGAGTCAAATGAATATTAAGAAGTGGACCTTTAATATGGAGTCAAAGCCTTCTAGACTGTTTTCAATTTGCTTGCACTTTCTTGAAAAGAACATAGAATCGAATAGTAATTGAAACTACGACCGAATCTCGAACGAAAATCAAAACTCAAACTATTCTCTCATGTGTTGCTCCCTTTTCTACTATTTCCCCCCAGTGTGTTCTTCTGTTTGCTATGTGCAGGTATCTATATATAGTGTGTCGTGTGTCGTGTGTTTGTATGTGTCGTGTGAGTGTGTGTGTGTTGTGCTACCCAAAATAATGGAACGTGAGGGAGAGGGAGTGGGCAGATTAATGGGTTTTATGGGGTGATTGGGTTTGGTGGGGAATGGGATTAGTTTTAGGAAATTATTTTTTGTCTTTTCTTTTCCCTTTTTTTGTTGGTTACTTAAATATTTAAATAATGATGAATTAGTTAATCATTTTGGACTAACAAAACATATGAAAAGTTAAATAACTAGACTAAAATATAATTAAGAAAATACTAAAATTACTAGCTTATTTATTAAATCAAAATTAAGAGAAAAATATATTTTTTTGAAAATTTTCTTATTATTTCAAAACTAAAATAACAAAACCTATTCTAAATTATGACTCTATTTTTTTGAAATATTTTTCACCATTTTAAAATAAAATCTACTAAAAATTAAATTAAAAATTAGATTCAAAATAAATATTTAAAATTAAAATGAGTTAAAACTCGAAAAAGATCAAAAATCATCTACGCTAACAATAATACAGTACTATTATCAGTTCACAAAAGCAAAAGCCACGTACAATGGTGGGCCCGAAAGTGATGGCGAAACTCAATTAGGTGTTGAATGAAGAAATAAGTGGGACCCACTTTTAACAAAATTTGGAACATCTTTACATATAGTATAGACGAAATTAATGGTTTTTTGGTCCAAAAAGTGAAAAGTACATTCATAGTGTCCACAAATACAACAACATGATAGCATCAAAAAAATATAATGCCACAGCTACCCCCATGTCGGCAAGGAGGACAACCATAAGCTCGTCTAAGTGTCCCTTATATATCTATCTATCTATCTATCTATATCTATACTATATTAAAAGTGTGAAGCACCTTATAATGTGATTTGAACTTTTTACCCTTTATTAAAAGGGTTTGCTTTAGACAAAGTTATCTTTTCACCATTTTTCTCAAATAAATTATAATTACACATAAACACTAATATATATTAAAATATTAATAATATTTATACTCTTAAAAGTTCCCGCAAAATCCCTAAAGTTCCAAAAAAAAAAGTCGACGGCCTTTTCTTAATTTTTGGCATATATATATATATATATATCATATTTTTTACCCTATTTTTTGTAGTAGTATGCACGTTTATATAAATAACATAATTTTTAAATATCTGGAATATTTTTAAAGAAAAAATTATATTAATGTTAATTGTTATTTTCACATAATTTATTTATTTTATATAATTTTTTTAATTTATTAACATGTGCAACGCACATACATTAAGACTAGTAAGTACTAATTATACTAGTGAGGTAATGTCGTGCTAAGCATGGCCCAACGATAATGTAGTTTCATTTTGTAATTGAACAAATTCAAAGAGACTATCTTATTACTAGATTTGTAAAGACTCGTTTACGGGCTCAAAATTATAATATTAAATTGTATTATAAATGTTTAATTATTTGAAAAAATTATGAATATTTTTAGAGCGTGGCATAGAATGACAATGGAGATCACACTTTATGATTATTTTTTTTATTTAAATAATAACTTATAACTGTTTTTGAGTTTCCACAATTAAAATTAAATATTATATGCTCTCATACTCATTTTAAAATTATTTCAAATACATATATCAAATCAAATAACTACGATCAATGATTATTTTTTCACACTATATTGGGAAATTCTACTATAAAATAGATTGAAACAATAAGTATTATTTGTATTAACAAATTTTTGTTATATGAAAGAGTGAATAGGTGGGACAATCCTTATCACCTACTTGGATAAGTATTATTTGTATCAACAAATTTTTGTTATAAATCAGCTCCTGACGTCAGAAGCTCACCTAAATTTCCAAATCTGCAACTCAGCACAGGGACAACATCAACATCGATAACTCGTGCTAGGGTTTGCATCAGAGAAAAAAATACAGCAGCAGTATAGCATGAGTACCAAAATACGCGATACCTAGTAGGCATAATAGGCCAGCTGAACTCAGGTAAGATAAAAGTATAACAAAGTGCAAATGTAATAAACACGTAAGAGAAGAGGGGTCAGAAAATGAATAATAAATCATAATTAGGTGCCACGAAAAAAATAAAAGCAATTCTCTCACAGGGTATAAGACAAGTAAAATAGAGCGAAGTAAAGCGACCTAACTATAATCTAATAGAACCCCTATAAGTCCGGAAGGCACACACATTAACAAGTGAAAACTCGAGCAGACCCCATAATCCCGACGAATGCAAACAACTAGAATCACCTAATATTGACAATCCTAACCAGAGAATGAACCCAAATAATGACATAGGTACCCAGGAAAGTGATATACGCCGGACTCGAACCGCACTCCTAAGTGTGAATTAGAATAGCGAGCGACCAAACTTGGATTGCGGTTATTTGTTTAATGAACATGCAAGTCTCTGACTCGAATCGGTTGTGTAAGTAGAAGAAGCATGGCCGGACTTGAACCGGATATGATATGACAAGTAAATATGAATGTCGGAATAGAATCGAATATAGTGTGATAAGAAATTATGAATGCAGGACTCGAACCAGATATTATGTAATAAATAAGTATGAACGTCCGACTCGAATCAGATAAAATGTGATAAGCAATTATGAATGTCAGACTCAAATCGAATATAGTGTGATAAGTAAACATGAATGTCAAACTCAAACTGGACAAGACGAGAAAATATGAATAAAGAACATGAACCGGATAAGATGAGTAATTATGCGAGTCCAAAATTGAACCGAGACTAAACTAATCCATTTTTCTTTTAAGAAAACCTACATCATTTAATTAGACCAAGTTCTCACTTTTTTGCCGAAAACAGTGTTTTAAACCAAATCTACCAACATGCCCGAATTAAATTAACTAATAACTTGGATAACAAGGTGGAGCTAAACGGATAACCATAACGATTGCCGCACCCCATTTTTCTCGTGAAGAGCGGGATTCAACGTGACAACTCTTTTAGGATAAGAATAGGGTGAAGAGTCGTCACCTAACGAATTAAGGTGTGTTAGGGCACCATTCTAATTAATTATGATTAAATCAATTTTGAGTCTACGCAACTAGAAATCAGGTAAGGGTTCAAGTTACCTTAAAAGAAAGGTGTTAAGCACATTTTGAGATCCACAAATGTGAGTCCCTGCCAGATTCGTATATTATGTGGGAAAATTACATGATAAACAAAGATCGGTGAATTTATTAAGCTAATTTATCTGTATGATAAACATGCAAAACTTATTTTAAGACGAATAAACAAATTGAGCATGAATCTACTTATTAATCTAAAAACATGTGAGATAATTAAATATGTCGATTTATGCATTATTTAAAACAAGTGAACAAAATAGACAAGCAAACTTATTTATTCCTAATATGCCAGTCTAAATAATCAAATAATTAAACATATAATTTTTTTATTTAGACGAATAACTAAACTAGGTGACATTTCAATTGTTATCCAATTAGTATGAATCTAAGTGGTAAAATAGTTAATCATGCTTACTTATTTATTAGTTATTTTAGTAAAACTAAACATAGAAATAACTTGATTATTATTTAATTAATACAAGTCTAGATAACTAGGCGATTAATCATGCGAAAGTTATTAGATAAGCGAGAAGAGAGAATTTATTTAAAATAGTAAAATAAAGAGTGGCTAACTATCTTTATCAAATGAAATATAAATTTAAGTAGTTACACAAATAATTATTCAAATTGATTTAAAAAAGTAAAACTATATCTTTATTACAAAGGAAATAGCATGCCTTGAAATAAAATATTAACTACCCCAAATAAATAAAAGAATAAAAATAAACATAAATAAATATAAAATTAAATTCATGAGAGTAAATGAACTTAAGCTTTTAAAAAAACTTATAAGAGAATTTTAAAAGACTTAAAATGTTTGTTACTTCTAGGGGTTTCGACTCTATTTGGGTGATTGTGGATCGGCTGACTAAGTTAGTGCACTTCTTGCCTGTTCAGACTACTTACAGTGCAAAGAGGTTAGCTACGATCTACCTTCGTGAGATTGTTCGATTGCACGGGGTCCCAACTTCTATCATTTCAGACCGCGACACTCAGTTCACATCTCAGGTTTAGAGGGCTATTCTGCGAGATTTGTGTCACGACCCGATTTCTCGATCATGATGGCACCTATAATCCCCCAGTAGGCGTACCAATTCCCGTATCCTAGAACAGTTAGTAATGGACTACTATCTAACAAGAAAACATAAGAAGCATAATATAAGCGGAAACAAGGGAAATAAGATAAATAAATAAGCATCAAAAATTGCATAAGCGGAAGACAAATCAACCCAAAACCTGGTATCATAGTATATGAGCCAAAACTAAGCATATACGGAGTACAAGGGATCCAAAATAAAATATACAAAACTGTCTCTAAATAATAAAAAGAGTACATGATACAAGGATGAGATAATCAGCTAAACTCTGGTCGCTAGGAGCTCACCCTCAGTCTCAAATAGCTCAAAACACCTCGCACGAGGTAGCACGGTCAGCGACAAAAAGCTCACCCTCAGTCTCAAATACACAGGCTTGCTCGGTTAGAGGTTTGCCTCATAGATTCGTTAGAAGGTGGTGTCGTTGTTCAGAATGGGTCAGAGTCTTCATTAGTAGCCGAGGTGAAGTAAAATCAAGATAGTGATCCCATCTTACTTCAGCTAAAAGGTTCTATCCAGCAACAGAGAGTAGAGGTCTTCTCCCAAGGGGGAGATGTGTACTTCATTACCAGGGTTGGCTTTGTGTTACGAATATAGGTGAGTTGAGTCAGCAAATTTTGACAGAAGCACATATCTCCAAGTATTCCATATATCCTAGTGCCACCAAGATGTACCATGACCTACGGGAAGTCTATTGGTGGAATGAAATGAAGAGGGACATTGCTGATTTTGTGGCTAAGTGTCCCAACTGTCAGTAAGTGAAGGTAGAACATCAATGACCAGGTGGTATGACTCAGAGATGAGCATTCCTACTTAAAAGTGGGAGGTCATCAATATGGTCTTCATTACAGGTTTACCTCGCACTCGTAGGCAGCATGATCTATTTGAGCGATTATAGATAGGGTGACCAAGTCAGCCCACTTCTTGACTGTCAAGACTACCGATTCAGTAGAGGATTATGCCAGACTCTACATCAGTGAGATATTCAGCTTGCATGGAGTTCCCTTATCCATCATTTCAGATAGGGTCACTCAGTTTACGTCTCAATTTTGGAGGTTGTTTTAGAAGGGTCTCGGTACACAGGTTAATCTTAGCACAACTTTTCACCAGTAGACAGATGGTCAGGAAGAGCATACCATTCAGACTTTAGAGGACATGTTGAGAGCTTGTGTAATCGACTTCAAAGGAAATTTGTATGATCACTTACCTCTTATAGAGTTTGCCTATAACAACAATTTTCACTCTAGCATTCAGATGGCTCCATATGAGGCACTTTATGGGCGAAGATGTAGATCACCCATGGGCTGGTTTGAGGTAGGTGAAGCAGCTTTGATAGGGCCAGACTCAGTCCATAAGACCATGGAGAAGTTCCAGCTTATTAGAGAAAGGTTGAAGGCAACTCAAAGTCATCATAAATCTTATGGAGATGTGAGAAGAAGGGAGCTAGAGTTTGAGGTTGATGACTGGGTTTTTCTGAAAGTGTCCCCCATGAAGGGTGTGATGAGATTAAGTAAGAAGGGGAAGCTTAGTCCCCGATATGTAGGCCCTTACAAAATTCTGAAGAGAGTTGGCAAGGTGGCTTATAAGTTAGAGTTGCCCGCAAACTTAGCATCGGTGCACCCAGTCTTCCACGTGTCCTTGTTGAAGAAATGCATTGGTGATCTAGCTTTAGTTGTGCCTTTAGAAAGTGTAGCTGTTAAGGATAGCCTCACCTATGAAGAGGTTCCAGTTGAGATTCTTGACCGTCAGGTTCGTAGGTTGAGAAATAAAGAAGTCGCTTCAGTAAAGATTTTGTGGAGGAATCAATCCATAGAGGGAGCTACTTGGAAAGCAGAAGGAGCCATGATGGCCAAGTACCCTCACTTCTTTCCTTCCGATTCAATCCCAGCTTGAGCTAATAATTCCTCTCCATTCTCTAAGTTTCCTCTTATGCATGTCAGTCTCAGAATCAAGTTCTCCCAACTATTCCAGTGTTTCCAACATACTTTCATGCACTTAGAACTAGACTTAGTCAGATAACAACTTCTAGTGTTCAGTTGGCAACTCTTTCCCTCCAATCTTAGCTTAGTCAGTCTTCATTCGAGGACAAATGATCCCAAGGAGGAGATATTATAACACCCTAGATTTTAAACCAACCTTAGAAACCCAAAACTCAGGAAAAGACTCAGAAAATTCCATCCCGGTCAAACCCCATGGGCTGACCCACGGGCGTCGTGGACACGACGCCCCATCAGGAGTCCTCCTTGGAAAGGGCCAGGAGATTGGTTCCAGCTGGCTCCAGCCAAACAGGGGACCCGACGGGAGTCAGAGGTCCGATAGGCTATCAGGCAACCCCTGAGGAGGAGCTAGCCACCCTGTCCCATTCTCCTTAACCCCGATGGGAAAACGCCATGGGAGTCGCCGGTGCAACGGGCCGTAGGGAGACGCCAGTGGGAATGATTCAGGGGACCAACCTCTTCTTCCTAGTTACGATGCCCTAGACGAAGGGCCATCGCAGGTCTGACGCTCGTCCAGAGGTGATTATTTCCAAAATTTCCAATTTTAAGTTAGGGGCATTATGGTCTTTTCCCAATTCATTTAGCTCCGACTATAAATAGTCTTAGGCTTATTTTATTAAGTCTAATCCTCTAAAACAAGTCAGATTCTCTAAGTTCAATTCTAAAACAGAAAAGAAGCGTCTTCTCTAAATTTCCAGGCCTAGGGTTCTCTCCTCCAAGCTCAACTTCAGATTTTTGGCAGGGATTTTTTCCATCCACCAGGTATGTGGGTATTCAGTAAGGGTTTAGTTCACCCTTATGCCCAAAAATCTCAGGCTTTTACAACAATTTTCATGGTATAAAAATGGGCCTGGTGCCTTGCTCTAACTCAATAGAAAAGTCAATATCTCTATCGGGTGGAAGACCTCACAGGTCGGTAGGAAACACATCTAGGAATTCTCTAACCATAAGAACTGACTCAGGGAGAGAAGGGTTAGCACTAGAATCTCGGACATATGCTAGATAAGCCAAACACTCGCGAGAAATCAACTTCCTAACTCGAAGATAAGAGATGATCCCAGATGGTGCATGACTGATAGAACCCTGCTACACAACTGGGGATACGCGGGCATGGCTATGGTAATGGTCTTGGCATAACAATCCAACACCGCATGATGAGGGGATAACCAGTCCATGCCCACAATGACATCAAAGTCTAACATATCAAGAATCATCAAATCACCCCAAGTCTCAATATCTCTAACAAAAATCATACAGGATCTCACAATCCAATTCACTACTAAAGAATCTCCTACTAGGGTCGAAACAGATACAAGTACAGATAATGGCTCATTAGCCAACCCCAAACAAGGCAAATAATAGGCAGAAACATATGAGCAAGTAGATCCAGGATCAAATAAAGCCAATATTGACTGACGGCATACATAAATTGTACCTGTGATCACACCATCCGAGGTCTCTATCTCTGGTCTTCCAGGGACCGCACAAAATTGACAACGACCACCATCAGACTGACCCCCATCCCTACCACTTATCCTGCCACGCTGGACACCACTTCTAGCCTGACTACCACCCTCTCTAGCTGGTGGCTGCACTGCATAGATGGGCTAAGCCAACTAAGAGGCTGGCTGAACCGTACCTCTCTGGAGGCAATCTCTAGCAAAGTGCCCAATAACTCTGCACTCATAGCAATCCCCTGACGGCCTGTACTATGAAGATGAACCAGTTGAACCTGTGTGGCCACCACGACCTGATGCCCCAAAAAATGAACCCCTAGAAGTCTAGTAAACTACTTTCTGCGATGATCACAATCACTCAAGGGTAGAAACTTGGCCATAAAGGCCTCATAAAACTCAGAACAAGACAACAGAGAAGACAAAGATGGTCTACAAGCAACCTGGGTCCTTCACTTCAACTTAGCTGGGCCCTCCAGTTGATAAGTAGTATACCCAACCCCGTGAGTCTCTTGTAAACCCAAATGATGTAGCATCTCCTCACAAGAAGTGATAAAGCAATGCAGGTCCTGACCAGGTACTGGAGCTGGTGGCAGCTGGGGTGTCCCCTAGTCCACATGCTGCTGCTCTGGAATAATCTCGGGCTCATGCTCGGGCTCAACCTTGACCATAGGAGCTCTAACTGGTGTCACTTATCAGGCACTTCCCCTAGCTTTACCTCTGCAACCTCGCCAGCACCTAGCTGGAGTTGGAGGTGTTGGAGTCGAAGGCACACCCCCGCTTGATGTCGACAATCACGTATGAACCATATATGGGAGAATGAACTAGAATGAGTAAGATTTCAGGAAACCATCAAGGATAAGTGCTTAGAGAGTCATAATTCCAAAGATGCTAGTGTAGCCTCCCAAAGATTGAGTACAGACGTCATTGCCCCAAATTGCAAGACTTTACTAGACATTAGCTCCTATATCGATGACACTGCTAAACCTAGGCTCTGATACCAAGCTGTCACGACTTGATTTTTTGGTCATGATGGCACCTACAACCCCCCAGTAGGCGAACCAATCCCCGTAGCCCAGAACATTAAGTAATGGGCTACTATCTACCAAGCAAGCAGAAGAAGCATAATATAAGCGGAAACAAGGGAAATAAGATAAAGAAATAAGCATTAAAAATTGCGTAAGTGGAAGCCAAATCAACCCAAAACCTGATATCATAGTGTATGAGCTGAAACTAAGCATATACGGAGTACAAAGGATCCAAAATAAAATATACAAATCTGTCTCCAAATAACAAAAAGAGTACATGATACAAGGATGAGATAATCAACTAAACTCCGGTAACTAGGTGCTCACCCTTATTCTCGAATGGCTCAAAACACCTCGCACGAGATAGCATGGTCAGCAGTGAAAACTCACACTCAGATTTGAACCAAAAGATGCAGAAGTGTAGTATGAGTACCAATTGCAAAGAAATGGGTACCCACTAGGTATCATAGGTCGAATGGGCGCATATAAGATATAAAAGCAATAATGTAGCAGAAAAGAATCAGGTAGTCATAGAAACAATGGACAAGCACGTGGATGCTAGCACAGAATGAATACAAGGAGAAAATAATCATGCTAGGCTAGCTAATAGAACTATACAACACATAACACATGTGGAGGAAGAAGGAACACACCTGGGGTCCATACAATAACAATATATAAAGAGGGTTAAAGGAGAAGACGGTATACCGGTAACCTCAAGTAAAAAGGGAAGGAGGAAAGGAACATAATGATGACATGCTTAAAAAAAAGATTTAAACCCAAGTCATGCTAGTAACACCATAATCAGGAACAATAGCGAGATAGAATAATATTAAATTAAATTCTACCTACAGTCCCGCGGGTGCCGATACACCCGAGGAACACATACAAGTGAAAACAAACCGTCCAGTATCCCATACTACTAGAGCGTACACTGAGCAAATAGTAGACAAGGGTGGATCTGAACACAATATGCATGATATGATATGATATGTTGAAACTAAGTGATGGTAGTGCCGTATGTTACTCCCTCTGGTACCTAGAAGTCCCAATAGAGGTAGGATCCATGGAAGGAATTTCCCCGAGTACCTCAACTCCATTGTACACCCCTTATCCGGTCACCCTCGGCCCGTAGCTCTTGGTTCAGAATGGTAGGGTCCATAGAGGTCTACTCGTAGACCATATACTAAAAATCAAGCCTTGATATAATAGTCTGGGGTGCAACTGGATCCAAACCAGTAATCAAATCTTGAGAATGCATGCCTGGAGTCTATCCAGGTCTAAATTAGTGAAATAAATCTCAAAAACCCTATCAAGGGTGCCCGGACATTAAAACAGTAGTAAAACCAGTCTGCTGCTCGGTCTGACTAAGTCTAGTATAAGTATGAAACTAGTGGTAAAATCATCCTTTTTAACTCTGTCATACCCCAAGGAGATCCATAAAAACAATTCCAAACCTTTTATAACTATTTTTACCAAAAACGGGTCCTCGGGCCATGCAAGGTTTAGAAAACCAATAATAGTAGACCTAAAACCAAAATCATAGTAAAACATGTGAAAAACCTCTTTGTATGCATGAGAATGGCATGCTCAATCACAAACACTCACCCAACAACTCACAATCCACCTATCGGCCCTGCACAGGCTCCAATCACTTTACAACACACATATCCGGCTCTACAATGAATATCGATATCCGAGACTCACGAACATTCCAAAATAATCCACCATATATGGTCCAGAGTCAAAAACAAGGCCACACAGGACCACAAGGGTGATACTATCAACTACAACGAATACTACAATCAATGAAGTGAAAATAAGACGGACATGAAAAAGTAGACAAGGTCTGGGGTACCAAGCTATTAAACCCAACCCAAGGATGATTAGTATAATTATATCCTATATATGTGAAGTCTAAAAGAGTTGAACCATAACCTACCTGTCGTCCGACGACAAGCTTCTAGGACGATAATGTCCAAGCTTGAACCACTCCGAGAATCTCCAAAATGAAATCAAACTCGAATTTAGTCTTGAACAACTTGATGTAGATAATCGATTTTCTTTCGGTGATAAATATATCATTACAAATATTTTTTCACACTAAAACCTTCTCACTGAGTGAGTAGCAACACTTGTAACAGCCAATAGACAAAAATCACGGAACATACCTAAGGAAATTATCTTGTAGAGAATATTTTTTTCTAAGTTACTAGTAGTAAAGAGCTTGAGATACTTTGGTAGAAATTCCTAAAGCTTCCATGGACAACCTTTATTCAAGACCCAAATTAAAATACCTACGCTTGAAGGTTGATGAGTAAGTATAGATAGAGGAGATACAGTCATAATGGCAAACCTCCAATTGAATTTTATTAAATAAGCTCTTTTAAAAGTGATTATTTGGAATAAATGAGTGGGAGCATTTAATGAAGATAATTGCCTCATCTCTCCTACCTCCACGTGGAAACCATGGTGGAAACACCACCCTTTGCCTTATCCATTCACTTGGATGGGTTCGTAATACGTATACACTCGGATATTATATAGGTTCATGGTAACATAAATATAACCTTTTGAATATATCATAATAAATAGAAAATTATTTCAAATAAAACCTACTATATTATAATAAAAATTTCCAACATAACTAAGTTTACTATCTTTATTAAAATATTAATAAATTATAAGACTCTTATAAAATAAATACATACCCAAAATATATCATAACAAAAATATTTTTTTATAAACATTTAAAATATTTTAAGAAGGCAATAAAAATATAACCTTTTTACCATATTCAAATTTTAAATTAAATATTTTCAAATACGTGCGATGTTAATAAAATTCTCAAATTTAGGCTCGCAAGCCTTGGATACGGTACAAAGGTTATGGTCATACGATTGCAAATCACTATTGCACAATTTTGATAACTCAACTCTTAAGACTCAGCTCTAAAATAGGGAAATGGTCATAAAGACCAAAAGAACGGCTAGGGCACCGAACCATCGATCCCAGCAAGCCATAGATGACTTGGGGCCGCTACAGGCAAGCTCTAACAGTACAAGAAAGCACGAATGCAAAAATGACTGAAAGGGTCATTATAATTTGGGTACAGAGATTCAGCTTAGTATTACATTCCACCCTCAGATAGATGGCCACTCCAAAAGGACTATTCAGGTCTTGGAGGACATGCTTCAGGCCTGTTTTCTTGTCTTTGGAGGTTCTTAGGATCAGTTTGTGTCTTTGGCCGAGTTTACGTATAATAATAGTTTTCACTCGAGCATTGACATGGCACCTTTCGAGGCATGGTATGGTAGGCATTGCAGATCGCCGGTTGGTTGGTTTGATAGGTTAGAGTCCAAGCTGCAGCGTACAGATTTGCTTTGCGATTCCCTAGACAGAGTCAAAGTGATTAAGGATAGACTTTGAGCAGCTCAAAGTAGGAAGAAGAGCTACGCTGATCATAGACTTCGTGCCTTGGAGTTCAGTGTTGATGATTTAGTATTCCTCCATGTATCGCCCACGAAGGGAGTGGTGAGATTTGGCCGGTGGAGAAAGCATAGCCCCAGGTACATTGGGCCATTTGAGATTCTCCAGAGGGTTGGTAGTGTTTCCTACATGTTAGCTTTGCCTCCGATGTTTTCAGCTATACATCTTGTGTTTCATGTGTCGATGTTGAGACGGTATGTAGATCCCTCCGGCATCCTATACCACCAGAGAGCACACTGAGCGAATAAGAAATAAGGATCCAAACACAATATGAATGATATGATGGAGCTAGGTGTAACAGTAGCGCTGTATGTACCTCCCTCGGCACTCGCAGCTCGTGGACCCCAGTCCAGATCGATAAGATCCATGGAAGTCCTCGGCCACATACAAAAAAATTATGAAATCTCAAAGTATAACTGCCCGGGTTCCCTCTAGGTCTAAAATAGTAACCGCAAATCTCAAACCCTAAAGGTTAGCTGGGGCATATACAGGACTAAATTCGTAATAAAAATATATCTAGTGCAACGGCATATACGAGCCTAGTATCAGTATGAAATTCAGTGATACAATCATCATAAAATCCCTTTTTACTCAAAGAAGATCCATAAAATCAGTTCCCAATCCCTTTTATAATCATTTTACTGAAAAATGGGCCCTCGAGGCCATGCAAGTTTTTGAAAACCATTAATAGTAGGCTCATAGCCAAAACAATAGTAAATATGTAGAAAGCCCCTTTGCATGAATGGTATGATCGCAGACAAACAATAGCGCAATGGCTCACAATTACCCTATCGGCCCTGCACATGCGTAATCAGCTCTACAACATACATAACCAACCTAAACTCACAAATTGATGTCTGAGACTCGCGGACACACCCAAATATCCCACCATCTATGGTCCAAAGGCATATACAAGGTCCACATGGGTCCATAAGGGTAATCCTACGACATTCGATCAAATACTACAACCAAAGCAAGAAATAAGATGACGGAAGAAGCGGGAAAGGTCTGGGGTGCCAACCTAGAATGCCCAATCTAAGGATGCCAATTAAAACTGTTATAACCGATAAACGCAAAGTCTAAGGTAGGGGAAACCGTAACCTTAAACCTAGCCAAAGCACCTCTTGAAGAACTGGGTGCTGCCCCTACCCGTGATACAGATACACCCTCTGGAAGACTCAGAGTCCAAGCCATGGTGCCCTGAGGAACTGGGGTAGTCATATATCGTACCAGAAGTTAGGCTATCCCTAAACCCCCTCTTAGCTGAAGCGATAAGCCCACACTTTGAAATCCCGAGGCTGAAAGAAGCACTGGAGTAACAGGCATAGGAGCCTCATCGTCGCCCGTTGTCGTACTCGTCCTAGGTATCTGAGGAGGAATGAAACAATTGAAGTTTTAGAAGTCGATGGAGTCAGGGACGCATGATCAGGAATCAAACAAGATGGAATCTTTCCTAGGAATGTCCTATAGCCTCTTGCAGATAGGATACAGACTTTATCGTATCGATCCACGAGACTCTACTAGACACTTACCCTTGTACTGGTGAGACTGGTGAACCTAGAGCTCTGATACCACTCTGTCACGACCGAAAATCGGGCCATGATGGCGCCTACATAACCCCCCAGTAGGCAAGCCAAACCCAATGACACAGAAGATAATAATAACAATAAAATTAAGAAAAAGTGGAAGATATAAAGAAAAGACAGGGCAAGTAGCATATATACATACCAACGTACAAAATATACAAAAGGTTTCCCTAAAGTGACCGAATAGACAAAACATACACGAGAACCAACCCGGACCTGGTGTCACTAGTACAAGAGCGACTAAAGTAAGGAGTAGCTATACAACACACCCTGTGTATCTAAAATACAAAATATAAAAAGGATGTACAAGATGGAAAGCATGTAAAGTCTCCAAATGCGCCGGGAGCTCACCGCAATCCGAACTGTAACAGGCCTCGAACAACAGGAAGATCAGTAGGGGTGGCTCGTACTAGGTGCTGCAATAGAAAAAGATTCAGAGTGTAGTATGAGTACTAAGACCACAGGTACTCAGTAGGCATCATAGGCCGACCGAGCGCAGAAAGATGATATATAAATAATAAGATATAGAAAAGCAGTTAAAATACAGGGATCCACCAAAATCTAGTTATAAAGCCAAAAATCAAAACAACCAAAACAATAAAAGGTGAAGTAATACCAAGATCAACTTAAATCATCCAACAATCCAAACGCAACCAAAGCCAATGCAATGTGATGCAACAATGATGTAATGTATGAATGTATACAAGTCAAACCTGCTAGCTAGTACTCAGGCGCCCGGGATTGAACATCGAGCTTATCAAATGAGTGCAGGAAGGAGAAACTCAAAATAGAGCATCGGGGCACCCAGAAATGACCTTGGACTCATCAACGTATGCATAAAAGTAAAACCCGAGATAACACATCGGACGCCCAAAATTTAACCTCGGACTCATCAATGTATGCATAAAAGTAAAACCCGAGATAACACATCGGGCGCCCGGAATTTTACCTTGGACTTATCAACGTATGCATAAAAAGTAGTATTTTTCCCTTTTCCTCCCAAAATCAGTAACAATTCTAAAGCAATCCTTTTAAGAGCCCAAAGATCATGAAAACCCAATAATTGTCAAGTGTTGGACCAAAAAGCCTTAAAATAATTCTTTTTCGTACCGATAATCATGACAATGCAGTATGAGCATATAAATTTTCATATTGAGAGAAAACACACACAACAAGGCGAAACAAGGCAAATCACACTCTAAACCAAGAGAAACTGACCTAGAACTTCGTCCAAACCCAGGCTATGGCCTTGGGCCCACAGTTATACATAATGGTAGAATAAAGCTAAAAGATACCGAAAATAAAGCGAAAAGACCTAGAATATCTACTCTACCTCTAAACCTCCTAAAAGCATACTAAGGATTTTATACTAGCCATAAAGATACTACAAGCTCCTAGGCTAAGGATAAGATAATAATTCTAAACTAAAATAAAAAATGGCCAATTAAAGTGATAAACGGGATTTAAGCCTAAATCTATCTAATATCCAACCTAACGTTCCAGTATTATATAAATATATAAAATCTAACTAAACTCAGTCTAGAAAGTAAGCCGTAACCTACCTCGGGGCCGAACTACAAACACAAACCATCACTCATGTGCCTTTCCCTTCCGAACAACCTCGGAAAGCTGCTATGCTATCAAGAATATAATCTAAGTGTCAAGACAAGAAGAACGACACTCATATTACTATACGAAAAATTGGGCCGAAAATCGGGTCAAAAAATGACCCTCGAGACCCGTGTAGCGAAATAGAAAATAAAATTCACAATTATATCCGCGGTGAATTTAGGAATCCATGTTCAAAATTTGAGCGCAATGGAGTTCATTTCGGGGCTCAAAACAGCCCCGACGTACTACTAATTCATGAGAAAAAAAGGTGGAGAATTGCGATTTTCAAGGGCGGAAATGTACTAATTTGGAAGCAAGAATCGACCATGGACCGGAACTACAGCTACCACGAACAATCAACTCTCCAACGCAACTTTAACCCAAGAAAATCAAGATTGTAGGAGCTTTAATAATGGAGGTTTTTGAGCTTGAAGAGAAGAACAAGGCTTGAAGAAGAAGAGGCTTACCAACGATAAAGGAGAGAGATTAATGATAATTTGGAGAATTTCCATGAGCCCACACTGTTCTTGAGTAATTAGAGTTGAGAAAAATGAAATTGGAGTTGAAATAAGTGAAAGAAATGAGCTAACATTCATGAAAAACAAGAATTTAAAGGGGCTGCCCGCAGGCTAGCGTCGTGGGCCTGGCCTGCAACAAAAACCAACAATTTTCCAAACTTCTACGGGGCATTCCGGGCACGATCGGAACTCGATACGCACAAAAAAATAGAACTATTCGAGTTGAAATGATATTCCGGACTCAATGGAATCAATGAATTTACCAACAAAGGTCGTTTTAAGGAAAAATGGGCCCCATGCCCAAAATTAACTCGAAAGTCAATACCCCAAAACAAGTCCAGAAGCCCCAGGACCCGAACCAAAGGTTCCCCTAGCCCAAAATAGATATTCCAGAGCTAATAGCATGGATGAAATTTGCATCCGAGTCCGTCTTCTCTGAATGTTGACCAAAGTCAACCCTACCAGCCAAACTGGCTTGAAAACACAGAAAGCAACACAAAACCAAATCGAAAGCACTCAGACCCAGACCTATGGTCCTACTAGACCAAAATCCCCGTTTTGGAGCCAATGAAACTATAGTAATTCTATTCTAAGCATGTTTACCAAGAAAGTTTACCGAAGTCAAAGATTTTCTAAGTTCAAGTTTTAGAACAGGAAAATGGTCATTACGACCTAACGAATGGCCCGGGCACCGAACCGCCAGTCCCGGCAAGTCTGAAATGACCTGTAGCTGCTAAGGGAAAGCTCAAAATGTAGAAAAAGGATGAAAAACAAAAAATGACCTAGAGGGTCAGTACAACATCCACTACTGAAAGAACTTTCATCCGCGAAAGTTAGAAAAATGATAGTACCAAAAGACTCAAATGAAAATGGATACTAACCCCGCACCACTCTCTCAAAAACTTGGGGAGCCTCCCCAATTGGACGATACCCCACAGAGCTAAACCAAAGGAAAACTACGAACCCCTTAACCTCACCAGCCAAACTAGACACCAACCTTTAACCCTAAATCCTCTAAAGATCTCCAAACCAAACTTACCCTCAAGAATCTCAATCGAAAGAACCAACACAACATTGAAATCAGAGATCCAAGGCAATCCACACACCAAACCCGAATCCTCGATACCGTAACCAAGTTCACCCGATAGGATCACCAACAAAAACTCTAACTCATGAACCTACTGATCCGCAAAATCCCTTTATTCTGACCTGAATTTTTTACATCACAATCATAAAGCTTCAAATAAGCATAACCCTCGAGCCCCTCTCAAAGTATTAATAGTTATAATGGAGATCCATAGTTCTCGTTATACTCAACCACGAGCGAAGTCACCTTTATACTCAAATTTAATCGAACTAAGTTATAGCTTACTATCCTTTGACACAAAATACTAACTCAAAGTGCATCCTCGAAAACCATAGTAGTTCTACCCCAAAAGACATCAACCATCAGACAAACCCTTTTGCTAAGACCAACCTCGTTATCTAAACCCATCTGAACCAACCATTTGAATCAATCGTCTGAACTTGACTGAAGCTTGCATACTAGGGCTAGAAAAAGGCATGTATGAGCACCCTGTGTCGATGGAGAACCTTCTGATCGTAGGACGATCCCAGCCTCGCTGAACCGTGCCAAGTCTGAACTAACTGAAATCGAACATACAAGGGCAACCTACCCAAAAAGTCCCAATACCAAATCCAAGACACTGCAAGGAGTGTGGTAAGCCCACGAAGTCCGTAGCCATCAATTATGCTTCAGAATCTTAAAAATACTGTTGCTGCTCCAAACACTCGAACACTATTTGAATTTTAAGATCACCTTACTATTCTCACCTCCAGGAGTAGTCCACCATGCCGCGAATATCAAGTCAAATACCCCGTAGGCAAATAAAGGGTACTTGAAGCCCAGGGTCGCCACCTAGATTTCGGCAAAGTCTTAACCCTCAAATTCACCCCTTTGGCCTGAAACAACTGCTCTACTGCATTTGCACACAAACCAATAACTCTGAAGCATACAATATACCGAACTCCTGGCCCATACTGGCAGAGCCCAAATAACACTGGAATCACATACAATAGATGACCTCTCGGAGAACTAACCCATTCCAACCTCTAACTCTTTAAATAACAAAGGGGACAATCGATCTCGAGGTACCACTAGAACCTAAAGTTACCCTGCCAGCTTCAACCCGCACAAACTGATCGAATATAATACAATACCACTGATTCTATCTACCCAAAGTAGAATGAACCTGGTACTAATAAGAACACCGCTGAGGTCCGAAATGTCCAACTCAATCCGATGGTTAGCCAAAGAGTGGATGTCCACGGCCAAACACCACTCTAGAACTGAAATAGGGAAGCTAAGTTATCCGCACACACTGCCTTCTGACACAACAAACTACAATAGAAGAGAACTATCATCGAACCACCCAAAGTAGTCTGCTAGCCCATGATTCTGAAACCCAACTCTAGTTTACCTACCAATGACTCTGTCGAACCTATGAGTAGACTCGTACGCTGTCGATGAATACTTAGGAATCAGAGTCCACTAGGATCTGAATGTAAAGTTTACCCAACACGTAGAAGCTATGGAAACTTGGGTCCTCCCAAGAATGTAGCAAGGTAATCACAACTGATGCAACAAGCCCCTAAAGGTAGCATTGGAAAAGACTACCACCTCGACCTCTACTAGAAGGAACCCTTCCCTCGGATATACCTTAAGTACAATGCCATTGCACTCTGTAGTCGGTCTAATCATGTCATCAACACGCAAACCAAAGCATACCCTCAGTCAGCTACTAGTAACCCATATATATATGCAAGAAGTCATCTTTCTCCTTTTTCAAACCTAGTGAAAGCATTTCAAAAGATACACCGAACCTGATAGACTCTCTCTCAAATAAAACCTGAAGCTATTCCCCTAGCTTTTACTTCAATAGTGTCAACACACAATAGGGTAGGAAAAGAATAGGCCGAATGCCCAACTCAACCACAATGCTACAGTCCATACTTAACCACCATGCCACAGTCAAAACTTACCCACCATGCTAGAGTCAAAAGTCAACAAGAAAGCTACGATCCAAACTCAACCAGATAGGAAACTGAAGAAAACATTATGAACAACCCATAAACCTGCTAACTCCCTAAACCAACCATTAATGAAGGTCGATCCTAACCTCCTGAGAAAAGCAAAGCCAACCAATACCCACTGCCCTCAACCATCACCATGCTGCTTAAGACAAACAACCTCCCTTAATATAAAGCTACCAGAACCACACCATACCAATAGAAAGGCTCCTATCTAACGCTAAATAACGACCTAGGAACAACCACCTAAGGTTGCTAAAATAAGAAACACTCAACCCAATTCTAGAACCATAGCAAAAATTGGAAATAAAGCTAACAAGACTTGCCCATGAGTCAAAACCCTAGGTAGACACCTCCCAAAACCAACAAACCTCATCCACTACTAAAGAATTCAACTACCGAGAAAAACACACGCATAAACACTGAACTCACAAAGACAACCAAAGGATAGAATAGAAAATCCACAATTGATCAAAAGGCTGCTAACCAGCACTACAAGAAGATAGCACATGCTAATGCACCTACAGTCCCAATGAGCGTCCCTACACCCGAGGAACATACACAAAAGCAAACGATCCCTCTGACGTCCCATACCACCAGAGCACACACTGAGCGAATAACAAATAAGGATCCAAACACAATATGAATGATATGATGGAGCTAGGTGTAATAGTAGAGCTGTATGTACCTTCCACAACACACACAACTCGTGGCCCCCAGTCTGGATTGACAAGATCTATGGAAGTCCTTAACCACATACAAAAATATTGTGAAATCTCAAAGTATAACTGCCCGGGGTCCCTTTAGGTCTAAAACAGTAACCATAAATCTCAAACCCTAAACTGGTTGCCCGAGGTGTATCTAGGACTAAATCCGTAATAAAAATATGTCTAGTGCTACGACATATCTGAGCCTAGTATTAGTATGAAAATCAGTGATAAAATCATCATAAAATCTCTTTTTACTCAAAGAAGATCCATAAAGTCAGTTCTCAATCCCTTTTATAATCATTTTACCGAAAAATGGGCCCTCAAGGCCATGCAAGTTCTTAAAAAGCATTAATAGTAGGCTCGTAGCCAAAACAATAGTGAATATGCAGAAATTCGCTTTGTATGAATGGTATGATCGCAGACAAATAATAACGCCAGTGTAGAGCCACAACGGACAGGAAACAAACCCAACCAGAAAGAAGACTAACCAGAACTACCCACGAGCTACAACTCTGGGTAAACACCTCATAAGGATAACTTACCCCCATCCACTACTAAGGAATAAACTACCAAGAAAACAATGCATAAACACTACAACTCAGGTAATCAAACTACTAAATAAGTAACAGGTAGGCATATAAGCAAATAAATGATAGAAGGGGAGGAATCGCACTGCGAGCAATACTATCACAAGTCGAAGGTAGAAAAAGCCTAACCTGGAGTAATGATATGGGGAACCTCTATCTCAGGCCTATCAAGAGGGGCATCAGACTGACGGGGTCTAACACTGGTCGGAGTAGTCAAAGCTAAAGGCTCTATCATCCCTCGATGGGGATAGTCTCTAGCATAATGTCCCATCACCCTATAACAATAGCAACCCAAAGAAGCCCTACTCTGACGCATGGTGCCTGTCGACTCTGGACAGATACCTGAACCACCTGGCTGAAGGCCACCTCTAACCAGTGGTACTAGAGCCCTAGGAGATAACAACTGCTGACCCTACTGACTGGAAGGTGGAATCGTAGGACAATCCCTAACATAGTGGCCATGCTCACCACACTGAAAGCAAAAGCCATATAATGAAGTCGGATGAGACAATCTCACTGAACCTGATCGGCCACCATAGCCTACACAACCTGAAAGCGAACCTCAAAGAGCATGACCCATACAAAAGCTACTCTACTCGACATGCCCTATACCACCACCCTGTAAAACCTATGGAGTAACTGAAGTTGGATGGGTAGACAAGAAGGAATAGAACCTATATCTGGTAGAGAATCCCTTACCTCGAGTCTGAGAACCTCAAAAACTGTCCTGGCGATGATGCTTCTTAGAACCACCCCAATAAGCCTCACGGTAAAATCCCTCAATAGCCCAAGCATGATCCACTACCTGAAGAAAGGTAGTCCCAACTACAACCAAGTGCTTAGTCTCCAAATGGAACGGTGAAATCAAACCTCCCACGAAGCTCTAAACCCTATCAAACCATGAAGGCATAGTCCTAACAGTACGCTTAACCATCCCTTGGAACCTCTCCTCATAGTCCAAAACTGACAAACAACCCTGTGGAAGAACTGGAAGCTCAACCCTAACTGAAGCACCGCTCGAAGAACCAAGTACTGAAATACTCACTGGAGGACTCAGAGTTCTAGCCACAGTGTCCTGAATAACTAGGGTAGCTATGAATCTGTAACACCCCAAAAATCCTAAGCTAATACCCGAACCTTTTCCATGAGTGTAATAATCATTTTACTAGTGTGGTTAGTTCTTTGGATGCGAATCATGTTCATAAGAAACTCCTATCATCAAGTTAAGTCACAAGCACCTCACCAAAGTAAGTTTTCATGTAAGACTAAATTAGGGTCAACTTCAATCGATCATTCCTCCTAAATTATAAAGAGTTAGGTGGCGTAGTACCCACCTAATTAAAGGTTTTTGAGTCTTTGATGTGACGCTAATTTACGTCACTTTCGACTCCTTTTTACTAAGAACAATCGTACGTTTTCAAGCAACCATTGTTGTTTTTGATGTTTTTATGTTGTATTTGTAGGAAATGGAAACAAACACGGAAACGGAAGAAAATACGCGAAAAATAACATTCTGCCTAAGAGTGACGGCCTGAGTGACGGCCCGTCACAAGGCTGACGGCCCGTCACTGGGACCGTCAACTTAAGGCAGTGTTGCTGCCTAGCAGTGACGGCCCAGGTGACGGCCCGTCAAAGCAACAATTATTTAAGAAGCGTACGCGATCGTTGTCAAATATATAACCCAACAAGGTTGGGGTCGAATCCCACAGAGAATATGGTGATGATTAAGACTTTAGTGAAGTATGTGACTAGTCGTCAATCGTTTCCAGTAAATAAAGGGGGGGCTTCTTCTGCTCAAATCAAATTGTAAACAAAACAATAATATAACGTAGGAAGTTTAAAATCAGTATGAGAGGATGAACTAGGGATGTGTTCACACATGGCTTGTACAATGTCGATTCTAAGTTTTAACCGGGTTCTTTCTATATGCTTGTCACGATCTGATTTGCGTCAATTGTATCGTCTAACCGTCTCTCGACCAAATAAACAATTTTCCTTTTCTATTCTTTCGACCTCGAAAAGATGTGCTTTTTAGCTTAGCAATCCTAACATCAAGTAGAGTAATCCAGTTACGGCATTATTCTTTAAGACGAGAGTTTGTAGTCTCGAATCCTTGTTGTTAATCAAGTTTTCCCGGTTTAAATCTCTTTCCTCAAGCAAACTAAACCTAGGCATGTTCTAATGTTTGCAACCACTAGAAAACGTGACATAAAGTATGATT
>QJPP01004128.1:0-184831 GCA_003996215.1 Jaltomata sinuosa
ATAGAGACCCAGTCTCGATATCAATATCAAGATAGAGACCCAGTCTCGAATATGCATGCCCAGACCCTGTCCAGGACTAAAAATAGTAGGAGAATATCTCAAAAACCCCTCCAAGGGTGCCCGGGCGTAGCCGGGTCTAAACAGTAAAAAGTTATCTCAGGTGCTCGGTCCAACCGAGGCTAAAATCATCTCAAGTAACAAGAAAACTCAACTAGCACCCCGGCCCTGCCGAGTCTAGCGATAATCATAAAACTGATGATTTTAAACATAATTTTACTTTCTTGCCCAAAAATCTCCACAAGTGAAATCAACCATTTCCAAATCATTTCCATCAAAAACGGGCCCCCGGGCCATGCAAGGGTTAGAAAACAGTGCCAGTAGGCCCGAAGCCAAAACCACAGTAAAACACGGATAAAACCTCTTTATATGCATGGAAATGGTATAATCACACACAATAGCTGCCCCGCAGCTCACAATCAACCTATCGACCCTGCACAGGCCCACAGCTACTCAGCAAGCATAACTAGCCTAGAAGGATAATTCTATGCCCGGGACTCGCGGACATTCCCAAAATCCCACCTTCTATGTTCCAGAGTCAACAAGGCCTCACAGGACCACAAGGGTAAATAAAATGTATCCGCAAATACTACAAGCAACGGAGGAATAAAAATAGGCGGACATGAATAAAGCGGTCAAGGTCTGTGGTACCAACCTAATAAACCAACCCAAGGATGCCCATTAATACAATTTTATTTTATATATACGGAGTCTAGGGAAAATAAACCGTAACCTACCTGTCGTCCGACGACAAGCTGCTAGAACAACGATGTCCAAGCTCGAGCCACTCCAAGAAAATCCAAAACTAAATCAGAATCAGAATCGGATTTGGGATGGAAAAACTTGACGTCGATAATTGATTTTCTACAACAAATTTAATTTAACCACAACATTAATTGGTCCCACCAATTCCCCTGGAGCAGCTATGTAAGTATATGGAACAGTTAACAAACATTACACAATATATATATCAATGCAAGTTAGGCAGCAATTGCCCACCACATGCTGCCTAACTTTGCTGTATAAGGCCTCCACTTCCACGTGGAAGTGGAGGTGGCAACAAGTTCTCCCCGTTAGGTATATACTCGGGTATTGCATAAATTCGTGGTAAAATAAATATAATGTTTTAAATATACCATAATTCATAGAAGATCATTTCCAATAAAACCTACTAGATTATAATCATAAATTTCAACATAACTAAATTTACTATCTCCGTTAAAATATTATGGAGTATAAAAACTTTATAAAATAAATACGTATACACTTATATCGTATCAAATATATTTTTCATAAACCTTTAAAATATTTTGAAAAGGCAATAATAATATAATTTTTACCAAATTCAACTTTTAAATAAATATTTCAAATACACGCACGATACTTATAAAGTTCTTAAGTTTAGGCTTCGTAATTTGCCTACGCACGATTTCGATATTCAAGAATTCTCTCGGGATCCTCCCTTATTTTTTATAACTGTTTCAGAACTGAAATGGCGTCTTAAAACATAAAGTCGAGGCTTAAATCGCGTTTAACCCGGCCCGGTTCGCGACCCGGTACGTAACCCATTTTCTGCAAGACAGTCCGCGGTAAAACAGTCATAACTCTCTACTCCGAGATCAGTTGGACGTGAGGTTTTGTGCGTTGGAAACTAGACTCGTAGACCTTCGATTTGGTATTTCGGGAGACTTCTAACTCTTTATATATTGGGAGAAAAGCCCTGATACATTTGACCCAAAGTTCAGAAAATTTGTTAAAGGTCTTACGATATCTTTTGTCGATTTGCTTGACTTCAAAACTTATACGTGGAAATAACCGGAAGGGTCATTACAATAGTGGGCCACCCGTGAACGCGAAGGTCATCTTTAGTCAAAGCAATGTGCATATGGTGGACAGCCCAAATAAGTGAAGGTCAACTTGACAAATCTATCTACATATGTGGTGGACCACCTGCGTAGGTGAAGAAGGAAGCGGTAGCAGCTGGGCAGTATTGGAAATTCACATTTTTAGAAACCCCAATCCATATAAAACTCTTTCCAACAATCTAGAATAGTATTGTTGGCAACTAACACAACTTTGGCAAGCTTGAAGAGCAAGTTCATCACCCTACACCATTAGAGTGAAGATTGGATGCTTTTATTGTAAAACTCTTAGTTCCTTTCTTCAAAATCTTGTTTTGAATTGATAAATTGTAGGTGTAAATGTTGAATTGAGATCGGGTTATTGTATTAGATATAATACTATATTTGGGTATTGAATTTTTATCTTTTTCTTTTACTTGATTATATTGTTTAGGTCTATTAAGTCTTTCATGCTTTAATTACATAGTTGATGGTTGCAAACATCAATTTAGCTTACTAATTGTGTCCTTGCTTGAGAGAGAAGTCCTTCAATTGGTTGAAGATTTAATAGTAGGGATTTGGGATTTTCTCCATAAATTAAGGCTAGAAATAGCTTGATTTAGGAAATTCCCACCTAAGAGTTGGGGCTAGAAATAGCCTAACTGTCACGACCTGATTTCTCGGTATGATGGCACCTACAACCCCCCAGTAGGCGAACCAATTCCCGTAGCCCAGGACAGTTAGTAATGGGCTACTATCTAACAAATAAGCGGTAGAATAGATAACAGGAGTATATATATATACATATGCGGAAACTAAATAAAACCCCAAGACCTGGTATCATAGTATAGAGCCAAGACTACATACATGGAGTTAAACGATCCAAAATAATTATACAGATGTCTCTGAATGGTAATAGAGTACATGGAGCAAAAGATAAACTAAAGCTAAGCTCTGATCGCCAAGAGCTCACCCTCAGTCTGAGGTAGTCCCCAACAGATCTCCAAGCACGAATCACAGCGATCTAACGGCGATGGCCCACGCTAGGATCTGCACCCAAAGAAGCATGGGGTAGGGTGAGCAAAAAATGCGAAGCATAAGGTACCCAGTAGGTATCATAGGCCGACTGGGCACATATAAGATAAAAGCGTAGTAAAAGACAGAATAGAAGCAAGCAGTCACAGAAATCAACGAAGGTACACAGGAACTAGCCCAGAGGGAAATCAATAGAACCACATGTGAGGCTAGTAAGCAGAATATACACACCATAGGCACAGGTGAAAGTAAGAAACAACGCACCTGGGGTCCTTGCAACAACAGTGTATACAAAATAAGTTTACGAAATGGACGGTATACCAGTAACCTCAAGTGTAAGAAGAAGAGAGAAAGAGTAATGATAGGCATGCTTAGAGACATGAATCAAGCCCAACTAATCATATCAATCTCAAATCCAGAGACTAACAGTCTAGCAGTAACCAATTTCATACTTAACCGTAACAGGGAACAATGCTGCAAGTAAATAGCAAAAGTCTACCTACAGTCCCCCGGCCGCCTATACAACCGAGGAACACAAACAAGTGAAAACAAACCCTCTGGCATCCCATACTATCGGAGCGTACAATCAACAAACAACAAAAAAGGGTGGAGACTCAAACAATGAATGATATGATGCATGAAGATCTCAAATGAAATGGTATCTCTGTATGTACCTCCTCCGGTGCCGATCCGGCCCAGCAGGTAGGTTCCATGGAAGGACACTGCCCGTATACCTCTACTCCACCGTATACCCTTCCTCTGGCACACGCAGCCCGTAGCCCCTGGCCCGGATGGCAAGGTCCATGGAGGTCCCAGACCCCATACTAAAACTCAGTATCAAAACATGTCGTCCGGAAGCATGTCCGGGTTCAAGATAGAGACCCAGTCTCGAATATGCAAGCCCAGACCCTGTCCAGGACTAAAGTAGTAGGAAAATATCTCAAAAAAACCCCTCCAAGGGTGCCCGGGCATAACCGGGTCTAAACAGTAGAAAGTCATCTCGGGTGCTCGGTCCGATCGAGGCTAAAATTATCTCAAATAGCAAGAAAACTCAACTAGCACCCCGGCCTTGCCGAGTCTAGTGTTAATCGTAAAACTGGTGATTTAAAACATAATTTTACTTTCTTTTACCCAGGAATATTCACAAGTTAAATCAAACCATTTCCAAATCATTTCCATCAAAAATAGGCCCCCGGGGCCATGCAAGGTTTAGAAAATAGTGCAAGTAGGCCCGAAGCCAAACCGTAGTAAAACATGGATAAAACCTCTTTATATTCATGGAAATGGTATGATCACACACAATAGCTGCCCAATAGCTCACAATCAACCTATCGACCCTGCACAGGCCCACAACTACTCAGCAAGCATAACAAGCCTAGAAGGATAATTCTATGCCCGGGACGCGCGGACATTCCCAAAATCCCACCTTCTATGTTCCAGAGTCAACAAGGCCTCACAGGACCACAAGGGTAAATAAAATGTATCGGCAAATACTACAAGCAACGAAGGAACAAAAGTAGGCGGACATGAATAAAACGGTCAAGGTCTGCGGTACCAACCTAATAGACCAACCCAAGGATACCCATTAATAAAATTTTATCCTATATATGCGGAGTCTAGGGAAAATAAACTGTAACCTACCTGTCGTCTGATGACAAGCTGCTAGAACGACAATGTCCACGCTCGAACCGCTCTGAGAAACTCCGAAATGAAATCAAACTCGACATTAGGCTTGAATAACTTGACGTAGATAATCGATTTTCTTTTCGGTGATCCAATAAATTATCAAGATCTTGCTTATTGGAATCAACTTTTAACGTGACAAATGAATGATACACTGTGGCAGTTTTGCACCAAAATTACGTTCCAAAGAAGTATTATGTAAGTTTGGCAGCAATTGACATTGAAATTGGTTCAAATGACTTAAGTTTTAACATTGAAATTTGTTCATATCATTTAAGTGAATAGGCACACTTGGCAGCCTACCAAGTATGAACTATTGTGTGTCCCTCCCCTCCACTTTCACGTGGAAGTGGGGTTGTTTAACACCTCATCACCTACCCCGTTATATAAATATTCGGGTATTGCATAAATTCGTGGTATAATAAATATAACTTTTTAAATATACCATAATTCATAGAAAATTATTTCAAATAAAACCTACTATGTTATAATAATAATTTTCAACATAACTAAATTTACTATCTCCGTTAAAATATTACAATGTATAAAAACCTTATAAAATAAATACATATACCATTATATCATAACAAAAATATTTTTCATAAACCTTTAAAATATTTTGAAAAGGTAATAATAATATAACTTTTTACCAAATTCAACTTCCAAATAAAATATTTTCAAATACGCACAATTTCAATACTCAAGAACTCTCTTGGAATCCTCCCTTATGTTTTTTCACTGTTTCAGAACTGAAATGGCATTTTAAAACGTGAAGTTGAGGCTTAAATCGAGTTTGACCCGACCCGGTTCGCGACCCGGTTCGCATCCCGGTTCCTGCCAGACAGTCCGCGGTAAAACATTCATAACTTTTTACTCCGAAATCATTTGGACGTGAGGTTTTGTGCGTTGGAAACTAGACTCGTAGAACTTCAATTTGGTATTTCGGGGGACTTCTAACTCTTTATATATTGAGAGATAAGCTCCGAGACTTTTTACCCAAAGTTCAGAAAATTTATTAAAGAACTTACGATAACTTTTGCCGACTTGCTTGACTTCAAAACTTATAATGCGACCAAACAAATGGACCCGACACCTAAATACCGGTCTTGACGAGCCTTAAGTGACTTGGGGCTGCTACAAACAAGCTCTAACGGTTCAAGGAAAATGTATACGTGGAAATAACCGGAAGGGTCATTACACTAACTCACCTAAGCCAATTTAGTTGTTTTATTGCCTAACCGTGGATATTTGAGAGAACCCATGGTGGATAAATGTTTGATTGGTTGAATAATGATTAAACATCCTCCCTTCCCCATTTATGCTAACAATAGTGCTAGTGGTGCTTATAAGGTTGACAGGAATGATGTCATCGCAAATGAAGAACAAAAAGACCAAATCAAAAGAATGGAAGATATGCTCCAAGCCTACTTTGATAGACAAGCTAAGAAAAAAGAGGGAGAAAACCTTGCAAAACAATCCATGATGGATTTTCCTATTCCTCTAGATCAAGTTGGTGAAGAAGAGCCTTCAAACCAAATAAATGATCCACAAATTCTTGTTGACCACAATAAAAGTTATGGAGTTCAAGAGGTGTCTCACCTTGAACAAGAAAACTTGATTTAAATGAAGAAGAGGACACACTTGAGATTCATAAACAAAGGGGAAAATGTTAACCATGGATTCTAAAGGCAAATCAAGACGTAAAGAGTGAACAAATAATGCTAGAGTTGCCAACCAAAGTTCAACACATCATATTTGAGGACTCTAGTATATTCGAGGATAAGGATGTCATTTATGAGTCAACTTTGCGAATGGAGATACCTAGATCTTATTCCAACCAACTCTCAACATTGTGCTTGGTTGAATGGATGAAAATTGAAGTAACCGAGCCTATGGGAAATTTCGGAAAGATAAAGGATTGAGATGTGTTCATTTTGAAGTTTTCCATTCATAGAAGACAAAATGACATCCCTCACTTGAAGGTGAAAAAGTGTAAAATACGACACCAAGGAAATAGACTTCTTGAGTTCTTACCTTCACCCCATAGGTATCACCAGAATTTCAATTCAAAATTGGGTGGAAGGTTCAAATCCTCCTAGTGGAGATCTAAATGGTGTGAAAAAAGAAGGATAGAAAGACCCAAATATTGGAAACCACTAGACGCACCTGCTGAGCACGTGATCTTAGCAAGTGGGCACCCGCAGCTCGCAGGTGTAACGCATGTGCGAACTAGTGAACTATGCAAAAACTAGAAATTTCTAGTCTAGCAGGCCTTCTTTGCCCAGGAAATGAACCTGATGCGGATGTGATGGTCAATGAGTCAAAGTCCCTTCGCGTATACATCAAACAGCCCGCATAGGCGAGCAACTGAGCAAGTTCCAGGTACAAAATCAGTAAAAATCATAAAAGGAACCAAAAATTCTTCAAACAAAAGTTTTTCTTCTTCTGTAAGCACAACAAATAATTCCATCCATTGCTTTATCAATTGCAATCCATCAGGTATGTACACCCATTCCTTTTTGTATCTTGAAATTGTTTCTTTTCCTTTTTCTCTTTATGCTAAAATTAGTAGTGAAAAACATAGCTTTGGGGCTGAGAATTTACTTTGATATTCTTGTGTGTGCTTTATTGATTAATTTTTGGGTGAGGTTGGTTGAGAGTTGAGTGCTATCTGGTGTTAGAAATTTTGTGTAAAGAGAAGTTCAAATAGGATATAAAAATTGTGAAAGAAATGATGCCCCCCATATATCTGTTAAAATGCCTCAAAGGGCTCTGTACTAGGCGAAGGTGACAACATTTCTGTGCATGGTCTTTTGGTTGCTTATGCGAAGAAATATTTTTTTTGAAATTTTTTTTGGCCTTCGCGTAAGCGGTCCACTAGCCGCGTAGGAAAAGAATAACTTCTAGCAGTGCCAAAAATAGTAGCTCCGTATAGTCTACCTTGGAGTTCTTTTCAACCATTTATTTGGATTAAATACTTCCTAATATATTATTTTAAGTGCCTACAAGAACTTTTAACATGTTGGTTTGTTTTGTTGGTCTTTTGAGCATAAAAATAGCCTCCAACGACATTGACAATGACCATGAAAATATTCCTGGGATGGAAATGGATGAGAACTTTGATCATGACTATTTCTTATTGGCATCTTGTGAGCGTAGGTATGATGAGCTCTTATCTAAAACCATTGTCAAGGAAAGAGGCATCAACATGGATAAGGTCAAAATTAAGATGCCACTATTTTACAAGAGGTTGGTAGAGAGTAGATGGATCTATTTTTCTCCTCAACCTATCAAGTCTAATCATACTGTGGCCATAAAATTCTATGTCAATGCTTCAACCACTGACTTTAAAGATGCCTTGGTTACTACTATTCGGGGTTTCTAAGTTAGTTTCAACTCCGAGATTATTAATGCTCCTTACAACCTCTCTGATGCAGATAATGAGGTATAGTTGGTGAAAGAAAATGTAGAAGAACATCAATGGTTGGTGGACAAATTACACGGTGGTGTGACTCCGACTTGGTTGATATTGCAAAAAGAGGTCAACTAGCATGACTTCACTGTGGAATCCAAGTCATGGCTTTCAATTATATCTGCAAGGTTTATGTCATCTACTCATGATACCAATGTGACCCTTGATTAGGTATTGATTATTGCAGCACTACTGGACAGTTTGCAAGTGAACATGGGGGTAAATATAGTGGACCATATTGAAGAGATAACTATGGGGAGGTCCAAGAGTCTTTTCTTCCCATCTTTGATTACTCAATCATGCTATGTCACTGGGGTGTTAAAACATCCAGCTCATATTGAAAAGAATCTAGCATCCTTGATCGATCCATTATTGAAAAGAGCGCTGGCAGCCAAGCTTAAGAAGAGGAAGATTGATGTACCATTTTCATCCTTTGAGCAGTTCCTAGATGCTTCCACTGAGCCCGTTGGTACTTCTATAACTTCATCCAGGTCATCTCATCCCATGGTACCATTAGAGTCTAGGCCTTATATTATGTGCCACATCTCTAACTAGATTCATGGAGTGAGTTTGCATGTTCTGCAGCTGCTAGCTAAACTTTTTACTGGCCCATCTATGTCTGATAAACCTGCACGCTCTGAGTCTCCCCCATCCCTTGAAAAAGTGTTCACCGACTAGAAGTTGATTTCACGAAGACTAGATGCTATGAATAATAGATTAGAGTATATTAGTCGTAGAGAAGGAAAAGTTGAAAAGTGATAGAGGAAATTCAAGGAGCACGAGAAGAGAAAGAGCAAGTTCTAGAACAAGATGATGGACAGACTGAAATCTTTTTGTTGGTCGAATAGATCCAATGATGATGAGGATGATGATGAGGAGCAGCTCCAATTTCCCTCTACCTCCAGTTCAGATTAATATATTTCAAGGACCCCCTCAAACTCATATTCTATTTTTTCTTAGGCAGTGAGGGCACTGCCACATTATTTTGTTGGGGGTTGCATTTGGGTGTTTTTGTTGTATTTGTGCCCTTGTCGGGCTTGATATTTTTATCTATGGATATTGGTATACCTTTGTCAGGATTGTTTTAATATTTTATGCCCTTGTCGGGCTTGAGTTGTTATTTTTTGTTGGGATGTGGATGAAACTTTTGATGGTTTAGTTCTTTAGTTTCTTTTGATATTTTGATTCTTAGTTCTTTATCTTTAATAGTTTAGTGTTTTGAGCCAAGGGAAGTCTGAGTACCCGTTAGGCTAAAAGTTAGGTGTTTTGAGCCAGGGGAAGTCTGAGTACCTTTAGGCATAGTTGAACTTGTTTGGAAAAAATTGGGAGCATTGTTGAACACCTATGAAATGCAAGTACTGACTTGGAAAATGTAGTTGCACACACAAGTTTTGGAAAAAAAAGGAAACCTATACTTCCTGGCACCAGCGTGCCGCAAGTCTCCACCTGTGAAATGCAGATGTGCTTATGGTTTAGGGTTATATGTGTTAGCAAATTCTGAGTACCCATGTCGATTTAGCTGGATGATTTGGCCCTTTGATAGATTGGGTGACATCATTTTTAAGGGCGAATTATCATCTTTTGAGATAATGAGGAATTGTGACTTGTTTAGTACTAATGGAGTTAGTCTCGCATGTGAATTAATTTGAATTGAGCATGCCCCTCCGATTTTGTTTTGTGAAAAGTCGCATAGCAAAGATTGATGTCCGTGACAACTCCTTAATCTTTTTGTGACTTTGGACTCATTAGTGGTGATAATTGAAAATGTAGAATGTGGCTCTATTTGTTCTTGTTTAGGAAGTAAAATTGACCCATCTTGAATAGTTTGCATGCCATGTGTGGTAAGATTATGTTAGAATAATTCTTGTGGTTGCATGTGTCAACTAGAACTTTCATGGTTATTCTTTCAATGATAGTCCCGATTGCATTTGATTGGAGAAATGATCTTAGGCCTTCGTTGTAATTTTTGGAAGCCTACTTAGCCTTAAAAGCCTACCATTGCACTAATTCTATCGCTAGTTTATTCTATTTGAGCCTAATACCTTTTCTTTGGAAACCTTATTACAAGACTTAAATCTTTTTGAAAATGGATTCCTCTTTTGAACCTTCTCTCCTTGAACTCTAAAAATGAAATTTGAGGCCAATAGCCTAAGTTTGGGAGTTATTGAGAAACACCTTGGAGGAAATGAGAAATACATGGTGGTTTATGGAAAGCATTAAAATAACTTGTCAAAGAAAGGAAAAGGTTGAAAAGAAAAGCAAAAATGAGAGAAAAAGAGAAAAGGAAAGAAAACCTCCAAGGTGAATAGAATGATAAAATTTAGGGCGTCAAATGAAATAAGTGAAATAGTGCTTTGTGTTGCATGAAAATGGAAAGGAATATGGCTTTAGTTTTTGAATTGAAAAAGTGATGTAGTGTTCAATGAGGATGTAGTCACTTTAATCCAAAATGCTTATCCTACCCTTTCCAAAGCCTACATTACAATCTTAGCAAAGTCCTTTGAGATCTCCAATCGATTGCTTTTGAGTTAGTGATGAATGAAAAAAATGGCAAGTTTATGGTTTGATACTTGTTGGTACTTGAAATTCTTTGTGAGTGTGAATGTTTGTGCATTTGTCCCTTGTATTATCCTTGTGAATAGAATGTTTTGGGACTTTCGTTCTAGTGAGGGAATATGAATTAGGATAGTTGGTGATGTTGATAAATTTTGAAAATGAGTAAAATGAGCATGTTTAGTAAACTAGTAGTTTTGAGTCACTTCTTGAGGATTGGTTGTTGTCACTTGATTGTTCTTGTAACCCATTGTATTCTTAAAAATTGTGTTTTGAATAGAGGGGATTGTTTGGATAAAGTTAACATGTGATCGACTAATCATTAGTACAAATTGAAGTCATGCATTGTGCTTAAAATAGGTTCACCTTGGTTTGTCATGATGTCAATGCACTTGTGTCCCTTGAATATGAATCAGAGCTTTGAATTTGCTTGAGGACAAGCAATAATTCAAGTTTGGGGGTTTGATAAGTTGGTAATTTACCAACTTTTTTAGCCCTTAATCTTATACTTTTGCAATCCTAATTGAGAGAAAATAGTGCATTTGAAACGATTTACTTCTACTTTATAGTTTAATGTGATTTAGAAGTGATCGAAAAGGATTCGAGTGAAAATAAGTCAAAAATGGAACAATTCAGAGAAGCACTTAACTGTCAGCTAAATTGGCCTTCGCGAACATAGTGGGCCACCCGCGAATGCAAAGGTAAGCTTCAGCCAAAGCACTGCGAATATGGTGGACCATCCGTGTAGGTGAAGGTCAACTAGATAGAGACCCTTTGCATATGCAATGAACCACCGCGTAGTCGAAGAAAGAAGTAGCAGTAGCTGGGCAATATTGGAAATTCACATTTTTAGAAACCCCAATCCATATAAAACTCTTTCCATCCATTTGGAATAGTATCTTAATTCACACTACTTTGGTAAGCTTGGAGAGTAAGTTTATCACCCTACACCATTAGAGTGAAGATTGGGTGCTTTTATTGTAAAACTATTAGTTCCTTTCTTCAAACTCTTGTTTTGAATTGCTAAATTGTAGGTGTAATTATTGAATTGAGATTGGGTTATTGTATTAGAGATAATACTATATTTGGATATTGAATTCTTATCTTGTTCTTTTACTTGATTATATTGTGTGGGTCTATTGAATCTTTCATGCTTTAAGTACATAGTTGATGGTTGCAAACATCAATTTAGCTTACTAATTGTGTTCTTGCTTGAGAGTGAAGTCCTTCAATTGGGTAAAGATTCAATAGTAGGGATTTGGGACTTTCACTATAAATTGAGGCTAGAAATAACTTGATCTAGGAAATTCCCACCTGAGAGTTGGGGCTAAAAATAGCCTAACTCACCTAAGCCAATTTGGTTGTTTTATTTCCTAACCGTGGAGATTCTAGAGAACCCATGGTGGATAAATGTTTGATTGGTTGAAGAATAATTAAACATACTTCTAACCAAGGCTATATATGCATTAATTTGGTGTAAATCTTGTGAATTTAATCCCAATCCCATATCTCCCTTGTTATCCTTTCTTGGTGAAAGTCATAGATCAAACCTATCCTTTATTTGATTACTTAATATCTTTGTTCTTGTTTCCAAATGAAAACCCCCCAATTTTTTTTTCTTTTCATGCTTAGACTCTAGTAAGTTATTTTAATTCCTTATTCTCTTAATTGCCTTGACATTGTTCTCCATGAATTCGACCCGATCTCGCATTGGGTTACTTATTATTTTGTTTGATGATTGCTGCAACCTCCTTCGGGAGAGTTGTTTTAAGCATCATTAGTTTTTACCCTGATATGGATGGTGATGAGGGTGATGAACCCCCCTCTTCACACTGGGAGGGTTCAGGACTAGGACTGACGCGCTGTACTTGACGTCTAGTCTGGGGCCATTCTAGTTGGGCAACATCCTCCGGTGACTTTTCAGGTTCATCCCACAGTTGAGTTTTGATTTCTTTCCCCAGACTTATCAGTCCCCTACTGCTGCTTCCTCTCCTTGGTAGGTTTTCACGAGTCATACCCGGGGAATTCTTGTTAGTCTCCAAAGAATACATAAATAAAAAATTTTAGAAAATGGAAATGGTTCAGGTAAGGAACCATTTTTGTGAGAATGGATCATTACCCTTATCATTTTAGAGTGTCATGACCCAATTTCTCAGGTCATTATGATACCTACAACCCCCTTCCCCCAGTAGGTGAACCAATCCCCATAGCCCAGAATGGTTGGTAATGGGCTACTACCTTAGCCAACACACATAATAAGCAGAAATAAACAGAAGCAGAAATAAGAATAAGCAGATAACCTGAATATATATACATAAAGAAACTACACCAACCCCAAGACTTGGTATCGATAGTACATGAGATTCTAATAGAATACAAGTTCTAGAAGTAACAAAACAAAAAAATAGTTGTCTCCGATTAAATAAAGAGTAACAGTGCCAAAAGATAAGATGTGGTCAAGCCCCGATCGTCAGGCGCTCACCCTAATCTCAAATATGCAAAGCTGCATGAGTCTCCACGTGATCAACGATAAAAGCTCACACTAATATCTGCACCAGAAAGGTGCAGAAGTGTAGTATAAGCACCAATTGCTAAGCAATGGGTATCCAGTAGGCATCATAGGCCGACTGAGCGCATATAAGATATAAAAACAGTAATATAGCAGATAGCAAAGAAGCAGTCATAGAAGCAATAAAGAAATCACCCGAAAGCTAAACGGATAGAAAACCAAGGAAATACATGCATACCATGCTAGCCACAGAAGATAAATATAACAAAAACACAGGTGAAGGAAAGAAGAATGCACCTAGATCCTTGCAACAACAATATATAAAGAGAGAGAAAGTTTAAGGAGAAGGGCGGTATACCGGTAACCTTAAGTAAGAAAAGAAAGAAGGGAATCAATTAAACATACTCAAGCTAGAAGAAATATACTTAATGAAATCATGCTAAAGACCCAACTGCAAGATAAGCACGGACAGAAATTAACCTCACAAGCGCAACCCTTGGATGTAATAAACTAAGCCACGAAGAACCGAATGCCACTAATCAACACCACAAATAAGGGTAGAATCTGATAATCCATAACTGCTCAGAAGGCCACATAAACAGTGCCTCAGTCAATATAGGAACCACTAATCCATCAATTATGGGGAGTCCAAGAGACTCGTACTATACCAAGGTAACATCCACTAATCCACTAATAACCGAAGGCTATAATAAGCTCTATAATATGATAGCAGTAATATAATCTACCTAAAGTCTCAACAACCACCCATACAACCGAGAAACACAATCAAAGTGAAAACAAACCCTCCGACATCCCATACTACCAGAGCTTACACTGAGCAAATAGCAATCAAGGGTGGAATCAGAACATAATATGAATGATGATGTGATATGATGGAACTAGTGATAGTAACCCTGTATGTACCTACCCCTCACACTTGAAGTCCTAGCAGGTAGGATCCATGGAAGGTCCACCATGTATACCTCAACTCTACCGTATACCCCTCCTCCAGCACACTCGGCACGTAATCCTTGGTCCGGATAGGCAAGGTCCATGGAGGTCCGTGACCACATACTAAATGCAAATCTCAAGGTATAGATCAATAATCAGAATCTGATAGTACATGACTGGAATTAAACTGGGTCTAAATTAGTAGTAGTAATCTCAAAACCCCATCAAAGGGTGCCCAAAGTGTATCCGAGTCCAATCAATAATCAAATCTTAATAACCTTATAAAGGGTGCCCGGAGCTTATTCGGGTCTAAATACGTGGTAAAAACATGTCTAGCACTCTGGCACAACCGAGTCTAGTATCAGTGTGAAAACTAGTGTTAAATCATCATAATATCCTCTTTACTTTGAGAGGTTTTATAAAAAAATCAATTCCAAAACCCTTTCATAGCCATTTTACCGAAAATGAGCCATCGGGGCCATACAAAGTATAGAAAACAATTTATAGTAGGCTCAAAGCCAAAATAGTAGTAAAACATGCAGAAAATCCTTTGCATGAATGATATGCTCGCAAACAACAGATTAGCCCAACGGTTCACAATAACCTATCGGCCCTGCACAGGCACTATCAGCTCTACAACACAGATATCTAGCCTAAATTAATATCACGATGACTGAGACTCACAGACATTCCCAAATATCCCACCAACTATGGTCCAGAGGCATAAACAAAGGCCACGCGAGGCCATAAGGGTAATATTACAATACTATAATAAGTACTACAAACAGCGTGAGAATAAATCAGACAGAAGGGACATACAAGGTCTGGGGTACCAACCTATAATAACCCACCCAAATATACTAATTAATGCAATTATAGCCTATATACGCAAAGTCTAAGGTAGGGAAGACCATAACCTACCTGTCGTCCGATGACTAGTTGCTGAAACAACATTGTTGAAGCTCGAACTGCTTCGAGAAGCCCCGAATCATGAACAAACTATCAATAATATATTCAATGCATCAATATGAAGCTAACATACCCATATTGCAAAAAGTTTAGCCGGGTTGAAATACGGGTCACAGGTGGGCCCATGGTCCCCACAACCTGAAGCTGAAATTAAAAATACTATAAGGTTTCCAATGTTACCAGGACCACATGCCCAAAATTTGAGCAGAATCCGACCACCGAAAGGGCTCCAAATCAGCCCACAAATCAAGAGAAATCAAAGAGGGAAAACAATGGAAATTACCAAAAATTAACAAGGGAAACTTACCGAAAAAGGTCAGGAAATGGTCATGAACCAAGGATAAATCCACTTCCAAGCTTGGGGTGATCAGAGTTGAAGAAATGGAGTTTTGGGAGTTAATAACAATGGAGTAATGAAGTGGGTTTGGAGGAATTGAAAAAAATGAAAGAGATGGCCTTATATAGGCTGCCAGGGCGGCCCAGGCACACCAGGGCACCCCAGGCGCACCAGGGAGGCTAGAAAAAGGCACACAAGGCCCAGGTTCACCAGAGAGTCCAAGCACAGGCATACGCATCCCAGGTGCACTAGGGCAGCCAGGCACACGGGCACGCGACCCAGGCGTACCAGGGCGGTCAGGCGCACGGTGCAGCCACACAAGCAACCATCAACCAACCTTAGCCAAATTTTCACATGATGGACCCCGGGGAATGCATTTGGGGTCCTGCGAACACAAACAAGCTGAGCTATTCAACTAAAAATGGTGTTTTGGATCTAATGAAATCAAGGAAAATCCCATCAAAAGTTGATTTAACAAAAAATAGGCCCCGCGCCTAAAATCAACCTTGGCCGAACTATTTTTTTCACAATCTATCACAACTCCAACCTGTTCGATGCTTCTTTGGCCAAATACAATATACAAGTGGGACTTGCACTATGAGCAAGTTGTGAGAAAAACCGCTTCTTTTTTTCGATTCTGAAATAACTTGGGGTCTATGTATTTGCATGACCCCTGCAGATTTAACCCTATCTATACCTAGAGCCACTCGAGCTCTAGAATCTATAAATACCTTTTCAACTCAAGAAATGCTAATGCTATTTAGAGTTGGTATTTCAAACTAAGTTGGAAGGAGGATTTGACAAAAGGCCAACTCAAAAGTACTTTATTTCATTCCCAGTACTGAAATATGTGACTTCATGAGTAGATTTTGGAAGGAATTCGTTTACTTCCTGCTAATTATTTATGTAAGAACTATTAGAAAGGAAGGAGCTAAAACTTGATGCTGAGGCAGTATGTTCAGGATGAGTCTCATATGATTTAGTGGGAGTCAATTCAGTTGGATAGAAGTCATTGTAAAGGAAGATGACATTTACCATTTCCACTGGCTGCCTAAAGGTTTATTGGTAGCTCTTAGGTTCTCTGTCATTAGAGTGATTGCCAAAACCTAGGTTTTTAGAGAATAATAAGAGAGACGGTTGGAATCTGGGTGATCACGCGCTTCAAATGGTATTTATTAGGATTAGGATTGAGAAAAATGACCACTTATTTTAGACATCTTACAATGAACATGAGTTTTTCCATTTTAAATTCGTACGGAGCAATCAATGAATTCCGGAAAATAGAAGATTTCATCTTTATTATAGTGAGTTGCCGGAACAAGGTTACCGAATCAATTGTCTGCTTCCTAGAATGATGATTCCATGCCTTATTTCCGGGTTTATAGATTCAGTCAGCCTCACAACATAATCAAAGTGAGTCTTTGGTTACCGGCAAACACTTCTCTTTCTTCTTTGCGATCGTGTGGCTAGCTTTCTGATCATAATTATTTAGCCAACGTGGTCATTGTGACCACGTAGGGGTCTTTTGTGATCACGATGAAGGACTCTTGGCAGTATATATTTGCTCTCCTTCATTTTCTCCTTCATTTGGCCTAATTCCTCCATTGTTCTAACAGCTCTAAGCTCCATTTTCCCAATGGGTTCTTCCTAAAGTGCTGGGATAGCTTATTCCTTGCTTGTGATCAAATTATCATTGTAAATTATAAGTATTCCATCCTTTATTTCCATCAATTTCTTCATTTACTTCTTAAATTTGTTCTTGGGATAAGGGGCTTTTTTAGGCCCCTCCCTACTTTTTTTTTGCTCATTTTTTTAGCATGCGCTCCTGGTAGTGTGGGAGACCTCGTAGTAGTTCTCATTTTTGGTTTGGTCAACTTGTGCGTAGTATGCTTGAGCCCTACTGAATTATGTGTCCATAGCCTTCTTCGCACTTGTATGCCATAGGTATTGCCCTGCGAATCACATATGCAACACACATGAAAATAAAGAGTTGAAAAACTCTTAATGTTTCCGTATGTGTTCCGCATGCAAAATGCAAGATACATCGCATGTGGTAATTAAATTTCCAGCCTACTTCTTGTAAGGGTGAAGGCACATGCGACACACAAATTGGCAAGGGCAATTCGCATATGCCTTCGCCCATGATACATGTATTTGCCAGGACCACTATTTGGATGGGTGAAGTCACTTGTGAAGCACAAGTCTTAACTTGTGATTCACATGTGACTCACACATGCCATCAGTTATCCTGGAGTCTTTTTCTTCTACTATGCATTACATATTCTTTTTATTTCATTAACTTCTTTTAGCATTTTCCTCTTGCATTATTGCAAAAAATACAAAAACATTTTGTTTTTCTTTTGAGTACTCACAATATTCTTTTACATATGATGTCTTCTAGTAGGGGAAACTCCAGTCGCAGCTTAAGAAGAACCCCAGCTCCTCCCACCTCGACAAGCAAGTCCAAAGGGAAAAAGAAAACTCCCACTACTTCCCCAGTACCTTCTCTTGTGCATGTTATTGAGGAGGAAAGGATCCTCTTTGGGGTAGAAGGCATGAAAGCCATCTATGATAAAGAAAAATTAAAGAGGTCCTTCACTCCAGAATGCAGCTTTAACCTTGAAGGCATCGGGGATGATCTTCCTAACTTCCACCACTAATTCACCATGTGCCAGTGGTTCCTTTTGGAAGATGTGCCCAGAGGCTACTACCTTGAAGTAGTCCATGATTTTTATGCCTCCTACCAAGCTAAGAAAGACTCAATGAAGTAAACGGGCAATGCTGAGATTTCCTTTGCTTGGACTCGATAAGAGTTTGAGGTAAAGAAGTTCACATCACTCCGGCTGATATCAACTCCATCTATTGGGATGCCCCAATTAATCTAGCACCAGAATATTGGGCTAAGGTCCTTCCAAAGAAGAAACCACTAGACTGGGCTTCCTCTATCATTGCTCTTGAGAAACTTCTTTGGGCAACTATAGGAAGCATAATTTCGCGTCAGAGTCTTTATTTTGAGGCGCGCTATGGTGTGATTTTGTCCGCTCCCATTTCTTACCTTCTAAAAATAATCAGAAGGTTACACAGGAGGGAGCCATTCTAGTAGCCTCCATCATATCAGGAGCACATGTGAATTTTGGTGAGATTGTGGTATTTCTAATTAAGAGGAAAGCACGTCAGCCTGGTGCTTCATTCCTCTATCCTATACTTATCAGTAAGTTGTGTGCTAGGGTTGGGATCTAGTATTTCACTTTTGATAGATCTACCCCTACTACTGGAATGATTAACATTGAGAAGAAGGCAGATATTGATGCCTCTAAGATGAAAAAGTGCCAGATATAGACTTTTACTGGTGTGTGGACCCCAAAAATTGATCTTGATTCCACTGCCTCCTCTCTTACTAGATTAGTTTCTGAAACTCCTACTCCCGTAGAGTTAGGAAATCCATCAGCTGATGCCCCTCCCATACCTTCACCTGCATTATCAGCTTCAGCCCCAACTGGATTTCAGAAGCTGGTCAACATGACATACTCTCATAATAATCAGTTGAAAACTCTGGCTAAGAAGCTGCTAGGAATGATTCAGAGGGTTGTGAAGAATGCTATGAAGGATGTGGTCGACAGTGTGTCCAAACTGTGCAAAAAGGTATAAGTTGTGGAGCATGATATGACAACTACTAAGAGGGATGTCGACAATACTAAAGGAAAGTCACCAATGGCAGCTGCAAATGGTTGCACCCTTCCCCGCTCCTAGTTCAATGGATGATTTGTTTTCTACCTTGGGGGTATATGATGAGGAGTTTGATGATGCACGAGATTCATTACTCTAGAAAATGATTTTAGAGTCTCAGCACACCACACATTCTCGCTAGGGAGGAGCAGGCACCAGTTCAAAGGTAGTTGAGCATAAGGATGAGGAGGAGGAATAGCCAGTACAGGGAGTCTTTGAATCTTTCCTCTTCTTATTTTGTGCTTAAGCATTGAGGGCAATGCTTTATTTTAAGTAGGGATGGGTGCATTTATTACTTATGGTTGTTGCCCTTATCGGGCTTTGATATATTGTTTTTGTTTTTACTACCCTTGTCGGACTTTTATTTTCATGTTTAGATAATTTATCCCTTGTTGGGCATGTTTTGGATAGTTGTTGATATTGCCCTTATCGGACTATTATTTTTTTAATGCTTAAATTGTGCCCTTTCCAGGCTTATTATTATACTTTGTATGAGTTGCTATATCACTGGGATAGTCTTACACGCATAATTATTTCACTACCTGTGCCTTGCAAACTCACTTAGTGCCTATGCCAGACTTATTTTCCATTGATCCATGAGCGCATAACTATTTTTTCCTTGTTAATTGTACATTAGTCGAATAAACTCTGAGGGTTTTTGTTCATACCACGGTTCTTTCCTAAAGAGCAAATATTTTCTTTTGTTTATTTTTGTGTTGAACGTGTTTCCCTGTGATAGATTGAGAGGAGACTTTCTTAAGGAAAAATGCCAAGTTTTATTGTTAAATTGAGTCTATGTTTTGCTTGTCTCAAAATGGACCCACCAAAAATTTTCTTGGCAAGAAATTTTCAAATTGAAGGAAATATGGGAAATTGATTTTTGTTAAAAGAATTCTCTTGTCATGACTTTCACATTCTCTATTTTACTTGATCGATTCATAAATGAGTGTGTAGAACTCAAAACAGCTTGTCAAAAGTCATTTTCCCAGTTGATTTTTAGACTAGTTGTGAAATTCTTAAGTTGTGATGCCTAGTGTGGCAAGGTCTTACTTTGTTGTTGTGTATGTGTGTTATCTAGAACCTGTCCAGAATGTGATTTAAGGAAAAATCCTAGAAGTCACCGAGCTTGGAAGATGACCTTAGGCCCTTTTTAAATAGCCAGTTTACCCAAATTGACTTCCCTTGATAGTAATCCTAGTAAGCCCCTTTGAGCTTGTGAGTTTTCTTTGGCACCTTGTTAGACACCTTAACCCTTTTTGGATCCTCTACCTTTGCACCCATCCTCTCTAATAGCTAAAAAGTGAAATGTAGGCTAAAAGCCCTAATATTAGGGGGGGATTAAAATGTTAACATAGGCAAAAGCCTAAGTTTGGGGTTGTATACATAAAATGTGGATAAGAAAAAGAGTTGTGCTTCAATGCAAGGTAGCACCTTATGCTTAAAACAAAAATTGCTTAAAAAATATTCCATGTAGAGAATGAATGGAAAAGAAAGAAAGAAGTTAGTTCTATCAAATGAGTTTAACAAAAGGTTGTTGAATGAATAAATTAAAAGGGAAACTTGGGTTGTGAGAGGAAGAAATAAGGAAAAGTTAATGTTCAAAAATGTGACCGGTGCATTGAATGATCACAAGTAGGATTAGAGAGATTTAGTCACTTGAGCCAAATGTAATCCTCAACTTAGCCCTAGCCAACATCATTTCCCAGTAGTTCTTAGTGATTCCAAGCTTGGTAACTCTACATTAGTGGAGTACTACATAAAGGGCAATACTATGGTTCAATGTGTGTGCAATAGAACTTCTTTGAGAGAATGAGAGTCTCTTTTGTTCTCTTATAATCCCTTTATTATGAATTGTATGATTATGAGTGGGATTCTTGCTTGTGGTGAGTGGCATCACACACTTGAAATGAATAATGAGGTCTCTATTTCAATTGAGAGGAATGAATGAGACAATTTATGTGGTGAATCTCGAGGCAACCCTTGAAGGTCAATGCCAATGACTTGAGAAACTTGATAATCTTGTTCTGAATGATAAACCCCCTGCTTTTGAATGAAAAGTGAAATCTTTTTTATAAGAATTTTGAAATGAATACTTGCCTTGAGATTTTGGTGATACCAATTGAGATGAGCATCATAGTTGAGTCTTTTTGTTTTGAGTCTTTTGTTTGTTATTTTCTTAAGTCTTTGAGTCAAGATATTCTTGTGTACAACCCTTGTGTTTTGTGAACCTGTTTCAATCCTTACCTTGTGAATGTCTTGCTTGAGGACAAGCAATAGTTCAAATTTGGGGGTTTGATAAGTTGGTAGTATTGACCCTTTATTCATGTAGTATTGAGCTATTATTCATGAAGTATTGTCATGTTTTGATGTGAATTAGTGGTACTTAATGCCTTTATTATTGTAAATACAGGTACTCTTAGTCAAATGAAGAAAGGAAAGTAATTGAATCCAAAAGAGCTTTAAATGGATTTAAATTACAAAGATAATCAGAAGGGTAAAGTTCTTTTGAGAAGGGCGAGAGGATATGCGAGCCGCAAGAAGGCACCAACATTTCGTAGATGCCAAAGCACATTTAAGCTTAAACACTTCTTGAACAGTTATCTGCATACGAGCCACACTTTGCCAAGGGATATCGTCCATTCCCTTACACCTGACTTCTCAAGTTTTTGGGTCTTCACTGCCTGAGAAGTTGGGCACCTACGACCTGTAAACCTCAAGAGGTGATCGCAAGTGCCCTCTCCCTTCATGTTGCACATGCCTCGAAGGGTAATTTTGTCTAATTGTGTGTGACGTATTTGTAAAGGTTCTAAAACTCTTTTAGAGAGTTGTACTAAGAATTATTCATCAGTTTTTACTTTCCGAAGGAAGAGTTTATAGAATACACTTTATCTCTTGTTCTTCTCTAGTAGAAACACCATTGTAGACAATTTTGAGCTTGGAATTTGAGCTTATCTTACATATTGAATGGAATTTTAGTAGGGGTGTGTGCATGATAGGTGTTTGAAATTAGGAATAGGTGTTGATTATTTAATATTATAATTGATTATTTAGTATGGATCTATTGAATTCTTCATGTTTTAATTATAAAATTAATGGTTGTAAAAATTAATTTAATTGACTAATTTTGTAATTGCTTGAAGAAGGAGTTCATAAATTGGGTAAGAATTCAATAGTGGAGATTTGAGATTTCAACCACAAATCAAGGCTAGAAATAGTTTGATTATAGGAAATACTCATCTAAGAGTCAAATCTAGAGATAGTTTGACTCACCCAAGTGTTAATTGGTTGGTTTGATGGTAAACTATGGGGCTTGAACAAAGACCATAGTAAATATTCTTAATAGGTTGAAAAACTATTAGGTGTAGCTTAAACCAAGCTACTAATGCTCTTAATTGAAAGTTTGTTTGATTAATCAACCCCTATCCCTTATTAAGACCCCATCGGAAGAACACCCCTAGTCTTCCTTCTCTTGATTTTATCAATTCTGTTTAAATTCTCTCTTGTTATATTGCAAATTTAAAAATTTCCCAAATCTTTTTATCCCAATTTTACTTTTACTTACTCGAACAAGTGTTCATGCTAGTGAGTTGAATTCAGATGTTTAGTGGCAAGCCAGCATTCCATTCTCAGTGGATTGACCCCGATATCCCATTGGGTTACTTACTTCTTTTGCTTGGCAATCGTTACCACCTCCTTCAGGAGAGTGCTTTTGAATGTCATGAATCACACACCTTCAGACCAGCTCCCAAGCTCAACTCTAATGGAGGAATTCAGAATTTTGGAGAAGAAAGTGAAGTTAAATGAATATATAGGTTCTAGGGTCCTTTTTCGCATAGGCGAGGACCCACCAAGTATGCGAGCTCGCAGATACTACCCTCTTCTCGCGTATGCAAAGAGAAACTTGATCTGGGTCCAGTTGACCTTTCTTCATGAACAAGGGCCATGCACATCGAATGTGGTCTACCCCTCGCGTACCCGAAGGGTAAAGTGACCTGCACCAGCAACCAACGAAAACTAGTAATTTGCACAAGCAAAAAGTTACTTGATGGACCCTCAAGATTCATTTTGAACCCCATAAATACAAATCAAACATGCTACCCAACTGGAAATGGCATTTTGGACTCAACGAAATCATTGAAATTACTAACAAAGGTCGTTTTGATAAAATGTTGACCAAAGTCAACATTTTGCTGGTTTTGCCTAAAAGTTACCCAAGTTCCCAAAATGAGTCCAGAAGCCTCGAGACCCAAACCAACGGTCCCACTAGCCTAAAGTCAATGTTCTATAGCTAACAGCGCTGATAGAATTTCCATCCGAGCCCGTCTTCTCTAAAAGATGACCAAAGTCAATTCTTTTAACTTTAAGAGTTTCAAAATAGGGAAATGGGCTTAAAACACAAATGAACTACTCGAGAACTAAATTGTCAGTCCTGGTAAGACATAAATAACCTATAGCCACTATGAGAAAGCTCGAAATATATAAAAAGCACAAAAATAGAGAAAATAATTTAGAGGGTCATTATAGGTTGTCACCTTAGTAACTGGGGCAAGAACCCATCACTTGATTATAAATGTAATGTAATGACCTGTTTAGACATTTTTAAAAGGCACCTCATTACGAGTTTGGGAACTTTCAAATATACCTCCTAAATTTAAACTGGAATGACACGATGAAGAATTTCAAAATTTGAAATTTTGTTCGGGCTCATGTTTTCTCGCTATAGCGGGAATTTTCCCACTATGGCACCATTGTGGTAGTGGCTGGCCGGCCACTATAGCGGGATGAAAGAATCAGAAACTCAGAGAATGAGTTTTATGACTTCTCTTCTTCAGTTGCAAAATGAATAAGGGTTGCTCCAAAAACCCTCCTAGAGTGCCTCTTGGCTTGGAAGTAATGGAGAGGAGGGATTTCCACTCGGATATGGTAAAACCCACGGATTCCATGCCTAGTTCTCATCAGAATTTGCCTCTACAGAGTCATAAGTTTGTGTTCAGACTTCTACAATAGCTGCTTGGTATCCAGGTAGGCCATGTTTAACTGACTAGTTTAGACCTAATTTTCAAAGCATAATATGTTGTAGATTCATAGGAGATATGTTTAGGCTTTTAGGCACGGTGTCTAGATATGGCAGGGTTGGTGTATTTACGAGATAAAGTGGTTTCTCCTATAAACTGGGGTTGCATGTTAAATGCCATAGACGATGTCCTAGGGATCATTGGGTAGTCCGAGTTACTTGCAAGCCATGACATAACTATATGTGTTCTGGTTACTTACATAGTTGGGCATGACTTTTATGGTTGTTAAGTCTGGTTGTTGACTGGGAGTCTTATTGGTAGTCATTTGGACTTGGCTGATTCTTAATTTCTGGTTATATTTTGTTATCGTTATACATTCACAATTTCTAATCTGGGAAGAGTGACAGGCCGACTAGCGGTGATGTTTGGGCTAGTTGGTCACAAGGCTAGAGGTTATGAGGTGTATTGCTTAATGGGTTCAAGACGGGTGAGCTTGGAGGGTCTAAGGTTCTTAAGAAGTCAGGTATGACTGGGTTAGTAAATCAAGGCTAGTACTCGGTGAGTGCCTGATTTGGTAGGATGTCAAGGGTAAGGAACATTGGGGTTGGATACATAAAACTCATAGTTAGTCATATTATGAGGTCTGGCTTGGTAACAAGGAAGGTTTCCTTATTTATGATAAGACTGGTAGGATCTAAGGATTGTAAGGGGCTCGCATATGACAAGGTTAGTGGAGTGGGGTGTTCTCTAATGTTCGAGTTGGCAGTGGAATAGGGAAATAAGGCTTGGGGGAAAGGTGAATGAATTTGAGTAGCATATTTTGGTTGTAGGAGTTGTTGATAAGGGACCCTGCCTGTATAACTTTCATGATGCATGCTTTCTTTTGGACATTTACATGATGTTATGTGGTGGATTTGGGTCGACCGATGATGCCTACCAGTACGTGTTATTTGTACTATTACTATTCTTGCTATGCCTTTTTGGTTATAGTCTAGTTGCAGGATCAGTTGAGGTTTCTCAGTTATGTGGATCGCAATCTCCAGCAGCTTCTACTCATCTCTTCCTATGGTGGGAGCTGTGTCTTATTATTTCTTTTTGTATCTCTTAGCAGCTCTTATACCTGTTTAGACTAGTTCCTAAGGAAGATTTTTCCATTGTATTTAAAAGAGTTTCATTGTTTTCAAATATTTGAGGCTGTTTTCTTTTATTAAGGCAATTTTCATGTTTCTTATTTACTTTCGCGTACCCATTTTAAATGGGGTGGTAAGGGTTCACCTATCTAGGTGATTTAGAGTAGGTGCCCGCCAGATCCTGATAGTTAGGTCATCACAATTTGGTATCAGAGCCTAGGTTATCGATCTCCCATTACAAGAGAAAATGTCAAATAGTGTCCTGCAGATTGATGTCTTGACGTCCACATCTAATCTTTGAGAAGCTATGAGGTATTCTAGGAAATTATTCCACTTTTTCCATTCCTTTCGTGCGGTTTGTTTCTTGCTTGTATGGGTTGAGTCCAATTGGTATCTCTTGATTCCAATTGGTATTTCAATGAGATAAATTGATGCCATTGATCCTGGCTGAAATGGCACAAGCAAAAAAAGTTGGAACCGGGAAGGTTCTAATAGGTATCTAGTCATAAGGGCTATGTAAATGCATAGATGATCGGCTGATGGTTCTCTTTGAGGCAAATAAAGGTTAATGAAAAGGACTTGTTAGTGGTAAGATTCGAGGTTTATGATTAGGTGCATTGCATTGTTTGAATGACTGTGAATATGTGGTGTGTAATTGCTTGAATTACTATGACATTCGTGGTTAGGGAAAGGTCAGAACTTGGTTATGTGTGATTGATTAATTCATTAATTTCTATGTGGTTTAACTGAAAATTTTGTGCTAAAATTGGTGGGCATGGACATACCATTGGTAAACATGGTAAGGGAATTGTAATGACCCTTTCGATTATTTTTGCGTTTATGCCTTCTTTGTACTGCTAGAGCTTTTCTGCAGCGGCCCCAAGTCATTTATGACTTGCTGGGACCGTTGGTTCGGTGCCCTGGTCGTTCATTTGGTCATTTTGGCCATTTGCCTATTTTAGAGACTTAACTTAGAATATCATTGACTTTAGTCAATATTCTTTGTAAACATGCTCGACATTGAATTCCGACAGTTCCGTTAGCTCCAGAGCATGGATTTTGGTGTGGATGGATCCTGGGTCGGGTTCTGGGAGCTTTCGATTAAGTTTTGTTTGGGTTTTTGTGTTTTAGCCAAGTTGAACTTGAATGTTTGACTTTGGTCATCATTCGTAGAAGACGACCTCGGATAAAAATTCTGTCCATGCTATTAGCTCCATAATATCCATTTTGGGCTAGGGGAACCTTTGGTTAGGGTCCCGGGGCTTCTGGACTTCTTTTGGGGTATTGAGTTCCGAGTTAGATTTGGACATGGGGCCCACTTTTCCTTCAAACGATCTTCATTGGTGAATTCCTTGATTCCATTGAGTCTGGAATGTCGTTTCCACTCAAATAGCTCTATTGGTTTGTGAGTATCAAGTTTCGATTGTGCCCGAAATGCCCCATAGAAGTTTAGAAAATTGCAGATTTTTTTGTTGCGGCCCAACTTTAAATAGTTGTTGGCAGCTTTATTTTCAGCTTTTGTTGTCATCTTTCCAACTCGTTTTCTCCATCATTTTAAAACCAAATTCCTTCAAATCTTCACCTGCTCTTACCAATAACATGGAGAAATAATTATTATTAATCCGGGTGTGTTTCTTGGCCTCGTGAATAGGTAAAATCTCTTGTTAACTTCCGTTAATTTTCACAAATTTCATTCTTTAAATTCTTATTTTTCACAATTTTCAGCTTATTTCTTTCACTTCTTTCAACTCAACCTTCCTTTTTCTCAACTCTAATTACTCAAGAACAGTGTGGGCTCGTGGGAATTCTCCAAATTATCGTTAATCTCGCTCCTCTATCATTGGTAAGCCTCTTCTTCTTTTCTTCAAGCTCAAAAACCTCCATGGTTGAGGCTCTTACAAGCTTGATTTTTCTTGGGTTAAAACTGCATTGGAGAGCTTGATTGTTCTTGGTAGATGTAGTTCCAGTCCGTGGTTGATTCTTGCTTCAAAATTGGTACGTTTCTACCCTTGAAAATCACAATTTTTCACTTTTGTTCTCATGAATTAGTAGTACTTTGGGGCTATTTTGAGCCTCGAAACAAACTCCGTTTGTGCTCAAATTTTGAGCATGGTTCCTAAATTCACTGCGAACATAGTTGTAAATTTTATTTTATGTTTTGCTATGTGGGCCCCTATGGTTATTTTTTGAACTGATTTTTGGCCCAATTTTCCATATAGCAATATGGGTATCGTTCTTCTCGTCTTGACACCTAAATTATATTCTTGATAGAGTGGCAGCTTTCCAAGGCTATTCAAAAAGGGAAGGAACATGAGCGACAGTTCGTGTTTGCAGTTCGGCCCCGAGGTAGGTTACCGTTTAAACTCCTTAGACTTCACATATATAGAATAAAATTGTACTAATGGGCATCCTTGGGTTGGGTTTACTAGTTGGTACCACAGACCTTGACCGCTTTATTCATGTCTGATTCCTTTCTTCCTCTGATGGTTGTAGTATTTGCGATAGATGATACTATCACCCTTGTGGTCCTGTGAGGCCTTATATTGACTCTAAAACATAGATGGTGGGAAATTGGGAATGTTCGTGAGTCCTGAACATCATTATTATTGTTATAAAGCTGGTTATCTGTGTTGTAGAATGATTGGAGCCTGTGCAGGGCATATAGGTTGGTTGTGAGACATTGGGTTATTGATTGTGATAGAGCATGCCATTATCATGCACATAAAAGGATTTTCTTCATGATTTTGCTACCGTTTGGCTTCAGGCCTACTATTGCTGAATTTCTAAACCTTGCATGGCCCGTGGGGACCGTTTTTGGTAAAAATGATTGAAAAGGGGTTTGGTACCGTCTTAATGTATCTTCTTGGGGTAAGGAGGAATTAAAAGGATTTTTTATCACTTTTTTCACTAATACTAGAATCGACGGGGTCGAGCACTGGACTTGTTTTACTATAACTTCTGAGGTGATGCTAAACTCGGCGGGGCCATGCGCTAGGACTATTTAACTTCCTGATTTAGACCTGGATACTCTCTGGGCAGCTTTACTTGGGGATTTTGGAGATTGTGGGGTATCTAGTATGTTGGTCTTGGGCCTCCATAGACCTTGTCATTCCAGTCTAGGGGCTACATATTACGAGTGTCGGGAGGGAGGGTATACGACATAGTAGAGATATACGGGTGTGACCTTCTATGGATCCCATCTTTTGGGCCTTATAGGATGGCAGAAGCGGGTAACATACGGTACTAATATCACTCTTGGCTTAGCATGGCATGTCATAGCATTCATTTGTGTGAGGTTCTATCCTTGTTTGTTGTTTGTTGTTTGTTGATTGTACGCTCCGGTAGTATGGGATGCCAGAGAGTTTGTCTTCACTTATTTGTGTTCCTTGGGTGTATATGCGCCCGTGGGACTATAGGTAGATTTATTGTTACTATTTCTCTCTATTGGTTCCTATTGTGGTTGTTATGACATTGGATATTGTTAAGCTCAAACTTGGGCTTCCAGTTGTTGAATTCTTGATTTGACATTGCATGCTTAGTTGGGTTATCGTTCATTGTATTCCAACATGTTTACTATTTTCTTCCTCTCCTTCTCTATTCGTTGAGGTTACTGGTATACCGTCTATTTTCTAAACTCTTCTTTCTATACTAATTGTTTCCAGGATCCCGACTACGTGTTTCTTTCTTTCGCCTATGATGTGTATTCTTTTAGCTAGCATATGTATTGTTCCTGCTTGTATTCCTTCTGTGCTAGCTTCCGTGTACTTCTTCATTGCCTTCTATGACTAGTTGTTTTCTATTTTGCTTACTACTTCTCTTTTATCTCATATGTGCACAGTCGACCTATGAGACCTACTGGGTACCGACTGCTTTGCAATTGTTGCTCATACTACACTCTGTATCTTCTCGTGCAGATCCTAGTGTTGGTCATCACCGTTAGCTCATTGGGGACTCGTGCGAGGATCTATTTTTGAGATATTTTAGACTGAGGGTGAGCTCTTGGCGACTGGAGCTTAGCTTTTAGTTATCTTTTACATCATGTACTATCTTACTACCCATAGACATTTGTATATATTATTTTGGATCCTATGTACTCCTTATATGTAGTTCCGGTTCTATACTATGATACCATGTCTTTGGGGTTGGTTTAGGTTCCACATATATATTGTTATATATTCCTGTTATCTACTTTCTTGAGCTTATTTCCCTTGCTTCTACTTATTTATATCATTCCTTCGCTAAAGTGATAAATGGTCACCCATTACTAACTATTCTAGGCTAGGGGATTGGTTCGCCTACTGGGAGGTTGTAGGTGCCATCATGACCGATAAATCGGGTTGTGACAGCTTGGTATCAGAGCCCAGGTTCACCAGTATCATCGGTATAGGACACAATGTCTAGTATAGTCTTACAGATCGGTCCAGAGACGTCCACACTCAATCTTTGGGAGGCTATAGTGACAACTTAGGAAATATGAATTCTTATTTATATATGTATCATGTGTAATCCTTTGGAGTTTCTTGAAATATCACTTGTTCTCATTCATTCTGCCGCAGATGGATCATACTATATCGTTGGCGTCGGGCAGAGACAAGCCTCTGACTCTAGGTAGGGGCCGAGGAGGTCATAGAGGAAGCGGCAAGAATGTCCTCAAGCAGCGGCAACTGCTAGAGTTGAGATAGGGCCTGAGAATGATCATGACCCAGAGTTTTCTCCCGAGAAGCATGTGGACCAGGGGGCAGCCTTGGTACCACCAGCTCTAGTGTCAACTTCAGCCCATCTCAGTCTTCAGATATTCAGGGCTTACTGTTAGAGTTGTTGGGTATGATTAGAGAGAGGCCTTCTGAGGTAGCACAAACATCTGCGCAGGGGTCAACCCTGAGTGCACCGAGTTCAGGAGTGCAACTTGTTACTGCGGCTCCCTATGCTGAGGTTATTTTGGTCCCATCAGTTGCATAACCTCTTGCTCCTCTCCCAGCTATGACAGAGACAGAGCAGAAGGCATTGGGTAGATTTTATAGATTGGAACCTCCGAGGTTCGCTGGTACATTTAGGCAGGACCCCCATGACTTTATTACTACTTCTAAGGAGATGCTCCACCATCTGGGGTTGTTGGAGACTCATGAGGTTGGCTATACTACATATCAGTTGGAAGGCCAAGCGAAGTTATGGTGGAGGGCCCAGGTTGCTTGTAGACCATCATAGTCACCTTCTTTGACTTGGTTTGAGTTCTATAAGGCCTTTATGGCAAAGTTCTTACCTCAGAGTGATAGAGAGAGGCGGAGAGAGGAGTTCACCAGACTTACTTAGGATACCATGACCGTCTCAGAGTATGAGACCTGTTTCCATCAACTTTCTCTATTTGGGGCCATGATTATGCCTACTGAGTCTGACAGAGTCCATAGATTTGTTTGGAGGCTATAGAGAGAGTTTAGAGATCCTGAAAAGATATTGGTTGCTAGTGGTAGGTCATTCTAAGCTATTGCAGACTATGCCCGTACTGTAAAGGATTCGCATCGTCATGACACCAGGGACAGAGATAAAAGGCCTCGACATCAGGGTAGCTACAGTGGTTATCGTTATGGTGGTAGGGGTTAAGGCCAATAGGGCCGAGGTCATCAGCCACAGAGGCACTGTAGTCTAGTCGACTAGTTTAAGATTTACTTCAGCCTTCTGGTTGTCAGTTTGAGCAGGGTCAGAGCAGTCAGTATGGTCACAGTGGTCAGCCTTTGAGAGGTACTACTTCTAGGGCACCAGGCTGAGGTGGCCACACAGGTTCAGTGGGTTTTTCATGGAAGGGTGGGCCGTCATGGCCTTGCTATGAGTGTGGAGTCAGTGGTCATTTTCCTAGAGATTGCCCCCAGCAGGGTACAACCTGCTATAAATGCGGAGTTAGTGGTCATTTTGCTAGAGATTGCCTCCAGTACAGTTCAGCCAGCCGCTCTGCTAGCTCAGCCCATTTTCTCAGTTAAGCCACCATCTCGAGGAGGTGGTGGTTAGAGTAGAAGTGGTGTCCCATGAGATAAGATAGGTGGTAGGGATGGTGGTCAGTCAGGTGGTAGTCGTCGTTAGTTCTATGCGGTCCCTGGGAGATCAGAGGCAGAGGCCTCGGATGCTGTGATTAAAGGTACAATTTCTATATGCCATCGACCAACTTATGCTTTATTTGATCCTGGATCTATATGTTCATAAATATCTACCTACTTTGTGCCTTGTTTAGGGTTGTCTAGTGAGCCGTTATCTATTCTTGTTTTAGTTTTGACCCCAGTAGGAGATTCTTTTGTAGTGGATCAGTTTGTAAGATCTTGCATGATATCTATTGGTGATTTGTATACTTGGGGTGATTTGATGATACTTGATATGTTAGATTTTTATGTGATACTGGGCATGGATAGGTTATCCCCTCACCATGCGGTTTTGGATTATTATACCAAGACCGTTACTATCGCCATGCCTAGTGTATCCTTAGTTGTGTGGCAGGGTTCTGTTAGCTGCGCACCATCTGGGATCATCTCTTGTCTTCAAGATAGAAAGCCGATTTCACGAGATTCTAGAGCCGACCCTTCTTCCCCTGAGTCCATTCTTGTGGTTAGAGACTTCCTAGATGTGTTCCCTACCGACCTGCTAGGCCTTCTACATGAGAGAGATATTGATTTTTCGATTAAGTTAGAGTCGGGCACCAGGCCCATTTCTATTTCTCCCTACCGTATGGCTCTTGTGAGTTGAGAGAGCTTAAGGAGCACCTCCAAGATTTGTTAGCTAAGGGGTTCATTAGACCGAGTGTGTCACCTTAGGGTGCTCCTGTTCTATTTTTTAAGAAGAAGGATGGGTTGATGCGGATGTGTATTGATTATCAACAGCTAAATAGGCTTACTATAAGGAATAGGTATCCGATGCCGCATATTGATGATTTGTTTGATCAGCTCTAGTGTTCAGCCATGTTTTCAAAGATAGATTTGAGGTCAGGCTACTATCAGTTGAGGATTAGGGCAGAGGACATCCCTAAGACAGCATTCAGGACATGTTACAGCCATTATAAGTTCCTGGTGATGTGTTTTGGGTTGACTAATGCACTGAAAACTTTCATGGATCTGATGCACATGGTGCTTAGCCCGTATTTTGACTCCTTTGTGATAGTCTTCATACATGACATTCTGATATACTCGCAGAGAAGAGATGAGCATGAGCAAAACTTGAGGATTATTCTCCAAACTTTGAGAGTTCATTAAATTTATGCCAAGTTCTCAAAGTGTGAGTTTTGTATTGAGTCAGTTGCATTCCTAGGACACGTGGTATCTAAGGATAGGATTATGGTAGATCCAACTAAGATTTTAGCATTCCATAATTGACCTAGACCTACTACTCCTACAGACATTTTCTAGAGGGGTTTTTTTCCATAGCAGCATCTTTGACTAGGTTGACTAGGAAGGATGTCCCATTTCAGTGGTCAGATCAGTGTGAGGATAGCTTCCAGAGGCTTAAGGCCTTGTTGACTTCAGCTCCTGTATTGACTTTACCGGTTGAGGGTCAGAGTTTCTCCGTATATTGTGATTCTTCTAGGGTTGGTCTTGATTGTGTATTGATGCATCAGGGTAGTGTGATTGCATATGCATTGAGGCAGCTGAAGGTTCACGAGCGTAACTTCCCCACCCCTGATTAGGAGTTGGCGGCGGTAGTTTTCATGCTCAAGATCTGGAGGCACTACTTATATGGAGTTCAGTGTGAGATATTCATTGATCACTATAGTCTTTAGTACATTACGAGTCAGCAAGAGCTAAACTTGAGGTAGAAGAGATGGATTGAGTTACTGAAAGACTATGATTTAACTATTCTGTACCATTCAAGCAAGGCAAACGCGGTATAGGATGCCTTGAGTTGGAAGGCGGTGAGTATGGGCACCCTAGCTTCACATTTAGTTTCTGAGTGACCATTGTCCTTCGACATCTAGTCCTTGGATAACCACTTGGTTAGGATTGATTTTTCGGATCCTAGTCAAGTTCTTGCTAGTGTTGAGGTTTGGTCTACTCTTGTTTATCAGATACAGAGCCATCAGTTTGAGGATCAGCAGTTGTGTGACCTTTGAGATCAGGTTGTTCGGGGTGAGGCCAGCCGGGCTACTCTAGATTCAGATAGGGTTCTGAGGTTTGGTGGTCAACTTTGTGTTTCGAGGGTTGGTGATTTGATTCAGTTGATACTCCATGAGGCACATTGTTCTAGATATTCCATTCATCCTGGTTCGGCAAAGATGTATAGAGACTTGAGACAGTTTTACTGGTGGAGTGGTATGAAGTGAGATGTAGCAGAGTTCATGTCTCGGTGCTTGAACTGTCAGCAGGTAAAGTTCGAGCACGTGAGACCTGGTGGGTTGATGCAGCGACTTCCCATTCCTGAGTGGAAGTGTGAAGGGATTACTATGTATTTCGTGGTTGGTTTGCCTCGTAACTCTAGGGGTTTTGATTCTATTTGGGTGGTTGTGAATCGACTGACTAAGTCCGCCCATTTCTTTCCTATTCAGACTTCTTACAATGCCGAGAGGTTAGCTCAGATCTATATTCGTGAGGTTGTTCAGTTGCATGGGGTCCCAACTTATATCATTTCAGACCACGACACTCAGTTCACATCTCAGTTTTGGAGAGCTATTTAGCAAGATTTAGGTATAGGGGTTCAACTTAGTACTTCTTTCCACCCTCAGACATATAGCTAGTCCAAGAGGACCATCCAAGTTCTGGAGGACATGCTTCGAGCCTGTTTTCTTGATTTTGGAGGTTCTTGGGATCAGTTTGTGCCTTTGGCCGAGTTTTCATATAATAATAACTTCCATGCTAGGATTGGCATGGCACCCTTCGAGGCATTATATGGTAGGCAGTGCAGATCGCCAGTTAGTTTGTTTGACGAATTGGAGTCCAGGCCATAGAGTAGTGATTTACTTTGGGACTCCTTAAACAGAGTTAGGGTGATTCAGGATAGACTTCAAGCTGCTCAGAGTAGGCAGAAGAGCTACGCTGATCGTAGACTTTGTGCCTTGTAGTTCAGCATTGGTGATTTGGTATTCCTTCGTGTGTCACCCATGAAGGGTTTGATGAGATTTGGTCGGTGGGGAAAGCTTAGCCCCAGGTATATTGGGCCGTTTGAGATCCTCTAGAGAGTTGGTAGTGTTGCCTATCAGTTAGCCTTGCCTTTGATGTTTTCAGCTATGCATCTGGTGTTTGATGTTTTGATGTTTAGATGGTATGTTCCAGATGAGTCTCATGTGTTGCATTGGGAGTTGGTTCAGTTGGATGAGAGCTTGTCCTTTGTCGAGGAGCCAGTTGCTATATTTGCCAGAGATGTGAGGAGGTTGAGGTCTAGGGAGATTTCTATTGTAAAAGTTCAGTGGAGACATCATCCAGTCGAAGAGGTTACCTGGGAGACTGATAGAGATATACGGGCCCAGTATCTGCAGCAGTTTGAGCCTTAAGGTACCTCTTTCTTCTTGGCTTTCGAGGATGAAAGTCCTTTTTAGTAGTGGATGATGTAATGACCCTTCTGGTCATTTTTGCATTTACGCCTTCTTTAGACTGCTAGGGCTTTCCTGTAGTGGCCGCAAGTCATTTATGACTTACTCGGACCAGTGGTTCGGTTCCCTAGTCGTTCATTTGGTTGTTTTGGCCGTTTGCATATTTTAGAGCTTTAACTTAGAATATCATTGACTTTAGTCAACATTCTTGGTAAACGTTATCCGAATCAAATTCTGATAGTTTTGTTAGCTCCAGAGCATGGATTTTGGTCTACATGGACCCTGGGCTGGGTTCTGGGAGCTTTAGGTTTAGTTTTGTTTGGGTTTTTGTGTTTTAGCCAAGTTAAACTTGAAAGTTTGACTTTGGTCCACATTCGGAGAAGATGGCCTTGGTTGGAAATTTTGTCCGTGCTATTAGCTCCAGAATGTCGACTTTGGGCTAGGGGAACCTTTGGTTCTTGTTTTGGGGTATTGAGTTATGAGTTAGTTTTGGGCATGGGGCCCACTTTTCTTTATAACGATCTCCATTAGTAAATTCATTGATTCCAAAATGTCATTTTGACTCAAATAGTTCTATTGGTTTGTGAGCATCGGGTTCCAATTAAGACCGGAATGCCCCGTAGAAATTTAAAAAATTGCAGATTTTTCTGTTGCGGGCAAGCTTTAAATAGTTGTTGGCATCTTTATTTTCATCTTTTGCTCTCATCTTACCAACTCGTTTTCTCCACCATTTTTACGCCAAATTCCTTCAAATTTTTACCTGCTCTTACCCATAACTTGGAGGAATAATTGTTGCTGATTCAGGTAGGTTTTTTGGCCTCGTGAATAAGTAAAATCTATTGTTAACTTCCGTTAATTTCCACAAATTTCATTCTTTAAATTCTTGTTTTTCACGATTTGCAGCTTATTTCTTTAACTTCTTTCAACTCCAACTTCATTTTTTTTAACTCTCATTACTCAAGAGCGGTGTGGGCTCGTGAGAATTCTCCAAATTATTGTTAATCTCGCTCCTCTATTTTTGGTAAGCCTCTTCTTCTTCAAGACTTGTTCTTCTCTTCAAGCTCAAAAACCTCCATTGTTGAGGCTCTTACAAGCTTGATTTTTCTTGGGTAAAAGCTGCGTTGGAGAGCTTGATTGTTCGTGGTAGCTGTAGTTCCGGTCCGTGGTCGATTCTTGCTTCCAAATTGGTACGTTTCTTCCCTTGAAAATCGCAATTCTTCACTTTTGTTCTCATGAATTAGTAGTACTTCGGGGCTGGTTTGAGCCCCGAAAAGAACTCCGTTTGCGCTTAAATTTTGAGCATGGGTTCCTAATTTCACCGCAGCCATAATTGTAAATTTTATTTTCTGTTTTGCTGGACAGGCCCTGAGGGTAATTTCTTGACCCGATTTTCTGTATAGCAATATGGGTGTCGTTCCTCTCGTCTAGAAACCTAGATTATGTTCTTGATAGCATGGTAGATTTTTGAAGCTATTTGGAAGGGGAAGGCACATGAGTGACGGTTCATGTTTGCAGTTCAGCCCCGAGGTAGGTTACAGTTTAAACTCCTTAGACTTCGCATATATAAAATAAAATTGTACTAATGCGCATCCTTGGGTTGGGTTTACTAGTTGGTACCACAGACCTTGACCGCTTTATTCATGTCAAATTCCTTTCTTCCTCCGGTGGTTGTAGTATTTGTGATAGATTATATTATCACCCTTGTGGTCCTGTGAGACCTTATATTGACTCTGGAACATAGATGGTGGGAAATTGGGAATGTCTGTGAGTACCGGACATTGTTATTTTTGTTATAAAGCTGGTTATCTGTGCTGTAGAACGATTAGAGCTTGTACAAGGCAGATAGGTTGATGTTGAGCCATTGGGCTATTGATTGTGATTGAGCAATCCATTATCATGCATATAAAAGGATTTTCTTCATGATTTTACTACGATTTGGCTTCGGGCCTACTATTGCTAAATTTCTAAACCTTGCATGGCCCGTGGGGACCATTTTTGGTAAAAATGTTTGAAAAGGGGTTTGGTACCGTCTTAATGTATCTTCTTGCGGTAAGGGGGAATTAAAAGGATTATTATCACTTTTTTCACTAATACTAGACTCGACGGGGTCGAGCACTAGACTTGTTTTACTACAATCTCCGAGGTGATGCTAGACTCAGCGAGGCTATGCACTAGGACTATTTAACTTCCTGATTTAGACCTGGATACTCTCTGGGTAGCTTTACTTGGGGATTTTGGAGATTGTGGGGCATGTAGTATGTTGGTCTTGGGCCTCCATAGACCTTGCCATTCCAGTCTAAGGGCTACATGTTACGAGTGTTGGGGGGAGGGTATACGACATAGTAGAGATATACGGGTGTGACCTTCCATGGATCCCATCTTTTGGGCCTTATAGGACACCAGAAGCGGGTAACATGCGGTACTACTATCACTCTTGGCATAGCATGTTATGTCATACCGTTCATTTGTGTGAGGTTCCATCCTTGTTTGTTGTTTGTTGTTTGTTGTTTGTTGATTGTACGCTGCGGTAGTATGGGATGCTGGAGAGTTTTTCTTCACTTGTTTGTGTTCCTTGGGTGTATGGATGCCCGTGGGACTATAGGTACATTTATTGTTACTATTTCTCTCTATTGGTTTCTATTGTGGTTCTTATGACTTTGGATATTGTTAAGGTAAAACTTGGGCTTCCAGTTGTTGAATTCTTGATTTGACATTGCATGCTTAGTTGGGTTATCATTCATTCTATTCGAAAATGTTTACTGTTTTCTTCCTCTCCTTCTCTATTCGTTGAGGTTACTGGTATACCACCTATTTTCTAAACTCTTCTTTCTATACTAATTGTTGCAAAGATCCTGACTACGTGTTTCTTTCTTTCACCTGTGATGTGTATTCTTTTAGCTAGCATATGTATTGTTCCTGCTTGTATTCCTTCTGTGCTAGCTTCCATGTACTTCTTCGTTGCCATCTGTGACTGGTTGTTTTCTATTCTGCTTATTACTTCTCTTTTATCTTATATGTGCCCAGTCGACCTATGATACCTACTGGGTACCGGTTGCTTTGCAATTGGTTCTCATACTACACTCTGCATCTTCTTGTGCAGATACTAGTGTGGGTCATCACCATTAGCTCATTGGGGACTCGTGCGAAGAGCTATTTTTGAGATATTTTAGACTGAGGGTGAGCTCTTGGCGACTAGAGCTTAACTTTTAATTATCTTTTACATCATGTGATCTCTTACTACCCGGAGATATTTGTATATATTATTTTGGATCCTATGTACTCCTTATATGTAGTTCCAGTTCTATACTATGATACTAGGTCATTGGGGTTGGTTTAGCTTCCATATATATATTGTTATATATTCCTGTTATCTACTTTCTTGAGCTTATTTCCCTTGCTTCTACTTATTTATATCATTCCTCCGCTAAAGTGATAAATGGTCACCCATTACTAACTATTCTAGGCTACGGGGATTGGTACGCCTACTGGGAGTTTGTAGGTGCCATCATGACCGATAAATCGAGTTGTGACAGCTTGGTATCAGAGCCTAGGTTCACCGGTATCATCGGTATAGGAGACAATGTCTAGTATAGTCCTGTGGATCAGGCCAGAGAAGTCCACAATCAATCTTTGGGAGGCTATAATGACAGCTTAGGAAATATGAATTCTTATTTATATCTGTATCATGCGTATTCCTTGTGAGTTTCTTGAAATATCACTTGACTCATTCATTCTTCCGCAGATGGCTCATACGAGATCATTGGCATCGGGCAGAGACGAGCCTCTTACTCTAGGTAGGGGCCGAGGAGGTCGTAGAGGAAGGGGCAAGAATATCCTCAAGCAGCAACAACTGCTAGAGTTGAGATAGGACTTGAAAATGATCATGAGCCAGAGTTTGCTCCCGAGAAGCATGTGGACCAGGGGGAAGCCTAGGTACCACCAGCTCTAGTGCCAGCTTCAGCCCAACTCAGTCTTCAGATATTCAGGGCTTACTGTTACAGTTGTTAGGTATGATTGGAGAGCGGCCTTCTGAGGTAGCACAAATATCTGCTCAGGGGTCAACCCTGGGTGCACCGAGTTCAGGAGTGCAACTTGTTACTGCGGCTCCCTATGCTGAGGTTATTTTGGTCCCATCAGTTGCATAGCCTCTTGCTCCTCGCCCAGCTATGACAGAGACAGAGCAGAAGGCGTTGGGTAGATTCTTGAGATTGGCACTTTCGAGGTTCGCTGGTACTTTTAGGCAGGACCCCATGACTTTATTACTACTTCTAAGGAGATGCTCCACCAACTGGGGTTGTTGGAGACTCATGAGGTTGGCTATACTACATATCAGCTGGAGGGCCAAGCGAAGTTATGGTGGGGGGCCCAGGTTGCTTGCTGACCATCATCGTCACCTTCTTTTACTTGGTCTGAGTTTTATGAGGCCTTTATGGCCAAGTTCTTACCTCAGAGTGATCGAGAGAGGCGGAGAGAGGAGTTCACCAAACTTACCTAGGATACCATGACCGTCTAAGAGTATGAGACCTGTTTCCATCAGCTTGCTCTATTTGGGGCGACGATTATGCCTACTGAGTCTGACAGAGTTCATAGATTTGTTTGGGGGCAATAGAGAGAGTTTAGAGAGCCTGCAAAGATATTGGTTGCTAGTGGTAGGTCATTCTAAGCTATTGCAGACTATGCCCGTACTGTAGAGGATTCGCATTATAATGACACCAGGGCCAGAGATAAAAGGCCTCGACATCAGGGTAGCTACAATGGTTCTCGTTATGGTGGTAGGGGTTAAGGCCAATGGGGCCGAGGTCATCATCCACAGAGGCACCATAGCCTATTCGATCGGTTCAAGCTTTACTTCAGCCTTCTGGTTGTCAGTTTGAGCAGGGTCAGAGCAGTCAGTGTGGTCACAGTGGTTAGTCTTTGAGAGGTACTACTTCTAGGGCATCAGGCAGAGGTGGCCACACAGATTCGTTAAGGAAGGGTGGGCCGTCAGGGCCTTGCTATGAGTGTGGAGTCAGTGGTCATTTTCCTAGAGATTTCCCCCAACAGGGTACAACCTGCTATGAGTGCGGAGTTAGTGGTTATTTTGCTAGAGATTGCCTCCAGTACAGTTCAGCTAGCCGCTCCGCCGGCTCAGCCTATTTTCTCAGTTCAGCCACCAACTCGAAGAGGTGGTCGTCAGAGTAGAAGTGGTGTCCTATGAGATAAGATAGGTGGTAGGGATAAAGGTCAGTCAGGTGGTGGTCGTCGTCAGTTCTATGCGGTCCCTGGGAGATCAGAGGAAGAGGCCTCGGGTGCTATGATTAAAGGTACAATTTCTATATGCCATCGACCAACTTATGCTTTATTTGATCCTGGATCTATATGTTCATATATATCTACCTATTTGTGCCTTGTTTGGGGTTGTCTAGTGAGTCGTTATCTATTCTTATTTTTGTTTTTACCCTAGTAGAAGATGCTTTAGTAGTGGATCGTATTGTACGATGTTGCATGATATCTGTTGGTGATTTGGATACTTGGGGTGATTTGATGATACTTGATATGTTAGATTTTTATGTGATACTGGGCATGGACAGGTTATCCCCACACCATGCGGTTTTGGATTGTTATGCCAAGACCATTACCATCGCCATGCCTGGTGTATCCTTAGTTGTGTGGAAGGGTTCTGTTAGATGCGCACCATCTGAGATCATCTCTTGTCTTCGAGATAGGAAGCTAATTTCGTGAGGGTGTTTGGCTTACTTAGAATATGTCCGAGATTCTAGTGCCGAACCTTCTTCCCCTGAGTCCATTCTTGTGGTTAGAGACTTCCTAAATGTGTTCCCTACCAACCTGCTAGGCCTTTCACCTGAGAGAGATATTGATTTTGCTATTGAGTTAGAGTCAGCACCAGGCCCATTTCTATTTCTCCCTACCGTATGGCTCCTGCTGAGTTGAGAGAGCTTAAGGAGCAGCTCCATGATTTGTTAGCTAAGGGGTTCATTAGACCGAGTGTGTCACCTTGGGGTGCTCCTATTCTATTTGTTAAGAAGAAGGATGGGTTGATGCGGATGTGTATTGATTATCGACAGCTAAATAGGGTTACTGTGAGGAATGGGTATCCGATGCGCATATTGATGATTTGTTTGATCAGCTCTAGTGTTCAGCTGTGTTTTCAAACATAGATTTGAGGTCAAGCTACTATCAGTTGAGGATTAGGGCGGAGGACATCCCTAAGACAACATTCAGGACATGTTACGGCCATTATAAGTTCCTGGTGATGTGTTTTGGGTTGACTAATGCCTTGCAACTTTCATGGATCTGATGCACAGGGTGCTTAGACCGTATTTGGACTCCTTTGTGATAGTTTTCATAGATAATATTCTGATATACTCGCGGAGAATAGGTGAGCATGAGCAACACTTGAGGATTATTCTCCAGACTTTGAAAGTTCATTGTCTTTATGCCAAGTTCTCAAAGTGCGAGTTTTGTCTTGAGACATTTGCATTCCTAGTGCACGTGGTATCTAAGGATAGGATTAGTGTAGATCCAAGTAAGAATTTAGCATTCTGTAATTGGCCTAGACCTACTACTCCTACAGACAGTTTCTAGAGGGGTTTTCTTCTATAGCAACATCTTTGAATAGGCTGACTAGGAAGGATGTCCCATTTCAGTAGTCAGATCAGTGTGAGGATAACTTCCAGAGGCTTAAGGACTTGTTGACTTCAGCTCCTGTATTGACTTTGCCGGTTGAGGGTCAGAGTTTCTCCGTATATTGTGATGCTTCTAAGGTTGGACTTGGTTGTATGTTGATGCAACAGGGTAGTGTGATTGCATATGCATCGAGGCAGCTGAAGGGTCATGAGCGCAACTACCCCATCCATGATTTGGAGTTCGCAGCGGTAGTTTTCACGCTCAAGATCTAGAGGCACTACTTATATGGAGTACATTGTGAGATATTCATCGATCACCATAGTCTTTAGTACATTACGAGTCAGCAAGAGCTAAACTCAAGGTAGAAGAGATGGATTGAGTTGCTGAAAGACTACGATTTCACTATTCTGTACCATCTCAACAAGGCAAACGTGGTAGAGGATGCCTTGAGTCGGAAGGCGGTGAGTATGGGCAGCCTAGATTCACATTAAGTTTCTGAGTGACCATTGTCCTTGGACATCCAGTCCTTGGCTAACCACTTGGTTAGGATTGATTTTTTCGGATCCTAGTCAAGTTCTTGCCAGTGTTGAGGTTTGGTCTACTCTTGTTGATCAGATACAGAGCCATCAGTTTGACGATCAACGGTTGTGTGACCTTTGAGATCAGTTTAGAGGCTAGCCGAGCTACTCTAGATTCAGATGGGGTTCTGAGGTTTGGTGGTTGACTTTGTGTTTCGAGGGTTGGTGATTTGATTCAGTTGATATTCTGTGAGGCACATTGTTCTAGATATTCCATTCATCCTGGTGCGGCTAAGATGTATTAAGACTTGAGACAACTTTACTGGTGGAGTGGTATGAAGTGAGATGTAGCAGAGTTCATGTCCCGGTACATGAACTGTCAGCAGGTAAAGTTCGAGCACATGAGACCTGGTGGGTTGATGCAGCGACTTCCCATTCCTGAGTGGAAGTGGGAAGGGATTACTATGGATTTCGTGGTTGGTTTGCCTCGTACCTCTAGGGGTTTTGATTCTATTTGGGTGGTTGTGAATCAACTGACTAAGTCCGCCCATTTCTTTTCGGTTCAGACTTCTTACAATGTCGAGAGGTTAGCTCAGATCTATATTCGCGAGGTTGTTCAGTTGCATGGGGTCCCAGCTTATATCATTTCAGACCGCGGCACTAAGTTCACATCTCAGTTTTGGATACCTATTCAGTGAGATTTAGGTACAGGGGTTCAACTTAGTAATGTTTTCCACCCTCAGACAGATGTCCAGTCCCAGAGGACCATCCAGGTTCTGGAGGACATGCTTCGAGCCTGTGTTCTTGATTTTGGAGGTTTTTGGGATCAGTTTGTGCCTTTGGCCGAGTTTACATATAATAATAGCTTCCATTCTAGCATTGGCATGGTACCCTTCGAGGCATTGTATTATAGGCATTGCAGATCGTCGGTTAGTTGTTTTGACGAATTAGAGTCCAGACCATAGAGTACTGATTTACTTTGGGACTCCTTAGACAGAGTTAGGGTGACTCAGGATAGACTTCGAGTTGCTCAGAGTAGGCAGAAGAGCTACGCAGATCGTAGACTTCGTGCCTTGTAGTTCAGCATTGGTGATTTGGTATTCCTTCGTGTGTCACCCATGAAGGGCGAGATGAGATTTGGTCGGCGGGTCAAGCTTAGCCCCAGGTATATTGGGCCGTTTGAGATCCTCTAGAGAGTTGGTAGTATTGCCTATCAGTTAGCCTTGACTCTGATGTTTTCAGCTATGCATCCGGTGTTTCATGTTTTGATGTTTAGATGGTATGTTCCAGATGAGTCTCATTTGTTGCATTGGGAGTCGGTTCAGTTGGATGAGAGCTTTTCCTTTGTGGAGGAGCCAGTTGCTATATTGGCCATAGATGTGAGGAGGTTGAGGTCTAGGGAGATTTCTATTGTAAATGTTCAGTGGAGACATCATCCAGACGAGGAGGTTACCTGAGAGACTGAGAGAGATATGCGGGCCCAATATCTGCAGCAGTTTGATCCTTCAGGTACCTCTTTCTTCTTGACTTTCGAGGATGAATGTCCTTTTTAGTAGTGGATGATGTAATGACCCTTCCGGTCATTTTTGCATTTACGCCTTCTTTGGACTGCTAGAGCTTTCCTGTAGCGGCCGCAAGTCATTTCTGACTTACTGGGACCAGTGGTTCGGTTCCGTAGTCGTTCATTTGGTTGTTTTGGCCATTTGCATATTTTAGAGCTTTAACTTGGAATATCATTGAATTTAATCAACATTCTTGGTAAACATGATCCGAATTAAATTTTGATAGTTGTGTTAACTCCAGAGCATGGATTTTGGTCTGCATGGACCCTGGGTCGGGTTCTGGGAGCTTTCGGTTTAGTTTTGTTTGGGTTTTTGTGTTTTAGCCAAGTTAAACTTGAAAGTTTGACTTTGGTCCACATTCGGAGAAGACGGCCTTGGATGGAAATTTCGTCCGTGCTATTAGCTCCAGAATGTCGACTTTGGGCTAGGGGAACCTTTGGTTCTTGTTTAGGGGTATTGAGTTATGATTTAGTTTTGGTCATGGGGTCCACTTTTCCTTATAACGATCTCCATTAGTAAATTCATTGATTTCATTGATTCCGAAATGTTGTTTCCACTCAAATAGCTCTATCGGTTTGTGAGTATCGGGTTCCGATTATGCCCGGAATGCCCCGTAGAAGTTTAAAAAATTGCAGATTTTTCTATTGCGGGCAAGCTTTAAATATCTATTGGCAGCTTTATTTTCAGCTTTTGCTCTCATCTTCCCAACTCGTTTTTTCTCCACCATTTTTACACCAAATTCCTTCAAATCTTCACCTGCTCTTACCCATAACTTGGAGGAATAATTGTTGCTGATTCATGTATGTTTCTTGGCCTCGTGAATAGGTAAAATCTCTTGTTAACTTCCGTTAATTTCCACAAATTTCATTCTTTAAATTCTTGTTTTTCACAATTTGCAGCTTATTTCTTTCACTTTCTTCAACTCCAACTTCATTTTTTTCAACTCTAATTACTCAAGAGCGGTGTGGGCTCGTGAGTATTCTCCAAATTATCATTAATCTCGCTCCTCTATCGTTGGTAAGCCTCTTCTTCTTCAAGCTCAAAAACCTCCATGGTTGAGGCTCTTACAAGCTTGATTTTTCTTGGGTTAAAGCTTCGTTGGAGTGCTTGATTGTTCGTGGTAGCTGTAGTTCCGGTCCGTGGTCGATTCTTGCATCCAAATTGGTACGTTTCCGCCCTTGAAAATCACAATTCTTCACTTTTGTTCTCATGAATTAGTAGTACTTCGGGGCTGTTTTGAGCCCTGAAAAGAACTCCGTTTGCGCTTAAATTTTGAGCATGGAATCCTAAATTCACCGCAACCATAATTGTAAATTTTATTTTCTGTTTTGCTGGATAGGCCCCGAGGGTCATTTTTTGACCCAATTTTCTGTATAGCAATATGGGTGTCGTTCCTCTCGTCTAGACACCTAGATTATATTCTTCATTGCGTGGTAGATTTTTGAAGATGTTTGGAAGGGGAAGGCACACGAGTGACGGTTCGTGTTTGCAGTTCAGCCCCGAGGTAGGTTACGGTTTAAAATCCTTAGACTTCGCATATATAAAATAAAATTGTACTAATGGGCATCCTTGGGTTGGGTTTACTAGTTGGTACCACAGACCTTGACCGCTTTATTCATGTCCAATTCCTTTCTTCCTCCGATGGTTGTAGTATTTGTGATAGATGATATTATCACCCTTGTGGTCCTGTGAGACCTTATATTGACTCTGGAACATAGATGGTGGGAAATTGGGAATATTTGTGAGTCCCGGACATTGTTATTATTGTTATAGAGCTGGTTATCTATGATGTAGAACGATTAGAGCTTGTGCAGGGCAGATAGGTTGATTGTGAGCCATTGAGATATTGATTGTGATTGAGCATGCCATTATCATGCATATAAAAGGATTTTCTTCATGATTTTACTACGGTTTGGCTTCGGGCCTACTATTACTGAATTTCTAAACCTTGCATGGCCTGCGGGGCCCATTTTTGGTAAAAATGTTTTAAAAGGGGTTTGGTACTGTCTTAATGTATCTTCTTCGGGTAAGGGGTAATTAAAAAGATATTTTATCACTATTTACAGTTATACTAGACTCGACGGGGTTAAGTGCTAGACTTATTTTACTATAACTTCTGAGGTGATGCTAGACTTGGCGGGGCCGTGCGCTAGGACTATTTAACTTCATGATTTAGACCTGGATACTATTCGGGAAGCTTTACTTGGGGATTTTCGAGATTGCAGGGCATTAAGTATGTTGGTCGGGGGCCTCCATGGACCTTGCCATTCTGGACCAAGGGCTACATGATGCGAGTGCCGGATGGGGGGGGGGGTATACGACATAGTAGAGGTATACGGGTGTGACGTTCCATGGATCCCATCTTCTGGGCCTTATAAGACGCCGAAAGAGGGTAACATACGATACTACTATCACTCTTGGCTTAGCATGGCATGTCATACCATTTATTTAGGTAAGGTTCCACCCTTGTTTGCTGTTTGTTGATTGTACAAGCCGGTAGTATGGGATGCTGGAGAGTTTGTCTTCACTTGTTTGTGTTCCTTGGGTGTATGGTCACTTGTGGGACTGTAGGTAGACTTATTATTACTATTTCTCTCTATTGATTCCTATTGTAGTTCTTATGATTTTTGATATTGTTAAGGTTATACTTGGGCTTCCAGTTGTTGAATTCTTGACTTGAGATTGCATGCTTAGTTGAGTTATCGTTCATTATATTCGAACATGTTTACTGTTTTCTTGCTCTCCTTCTCTATTCGTTAAGGTTGCTGGTATACCGCCTATTTTCTAAACTTTTCTTTGTATACTTGTTGTTGCGAGGATCACGGGTACGTGTTTCTTTCTTTTGCATGTGATGTGTATTCTTTTAGCTAGACATATGTATTGTTCCTGCTTGTATTCCTTCTATGCTAGCTTTCGTATACTTCTTTGTTTCCTTCTGTGACTAGTTGTTTTCTATTCTGCTTAATACTGCTCTTTTCTCTTATATGTGCCCAGTCGGCCTATGATACCTACTGGGTAGCGGTTGCTTTGTAATTGGTGCTCATACTACACTTTGCATCTTCTGGTGCAGATCCTAGTGTGGGACATCATCGTTAGCTCGTTAGGGACTCATGCGAGGAGATGTTTTTGAGATATTTCAGACTGAGGGTGAGATCTTGGCGACCGCAACTTAGCTTTTAGTTATCTTTTACATCATGTACTCTCTTACTACTCGGAGATATTTCTATATATTATTTTGGATCCTTTGTACTCCTTATATATAGTTCTGGCTCTGTACTATGAAACTAGGTCTTCGGGGTTGGCTTAGCTTCCATATATATATATATTGTTATATATTCCTGTTATCTACTTTCTTCAGCTTATTTCCTTTGCTTCTGCTTATTTATATCGTTCCTCTTCTAAAGTGTTAGATGGTAGCCATTACTAACCATTCTGGACTATGGTGATTGGTTCACCTACTGAGGGGTTGTAGGTGCCATCATGACCGAGAAATCGGGTCGTGATAGGGATATATTTATTTATGACTATGGGGAAACTCCAATTTTAGGACAGTCAAGATTGGTTGGAAACCATAGGGGAATGGGCTATTGTTATATAATAATGGGAATATGATGTTATGAATAGTTTTATGGTGTGATTCATAGGTTTTATGATAATGTGATGCTAAGTTCTTGTCTAGGCATTGCTGGGTTTGGTCTTGGGATTATGTTATAGGCCATAATGCGATTTCATGTGTTAATGTTGAAAACAGGGAAGGGGAATGAGGGAATTTTGCAGAAAATGGTAAATTTTCTAGGCTGCTACTGTTGGGGGTCATCGTATTGATGTGTAAGCTTCTATAGCGGGATGGATGGGACAGAATCTATGTCCTATTTTCCCCTGCTTTGTTTTTCATTTTTAGTGTGTTTTAAATTGTCAGTTTGAGCTTCGAGCTACCACATGGGATATAGAGTTTTCCTATAGGAATGTAAAGCATGCATTCAAGAAAGATTATAAAAAACTAGCATCCATGTGCGCAAAAAAAAAGGAAAGGGTGGATACGGGAGCCCTTGGCATAAAGGTTAATTTTTTGATGTGGGTGATGTTTCCTATTTGAGGTAACCTAGATAATTGAAAATCCGACTTTATTTGACTCGATGGTTTTTGCTATTGATTGAGTAACTACTTACATTGTGATGCTAATATGTAGTTAATGAGGAAACCGTGAAATTATGGTGGGACCAGGTTTTCGGGTATTTGTGAAATTATGAGTGTTTATTAATGGGGATAGTGACCCATGTAGTATTTGGAAAAATGACCTGTAATTGGCTGATTATTGTTTGACAATGCTCAAAGGCTTATTTTATAAGAATGATTATTGGCTAATAGTAGCTCTTGAGAAGGGTATAGTTGAATTGTGGAGATTTTGAAATAAGTTAGCTTGTTTATGATTGATAATCCTTAGTGGTAGGGTTGGTTGAGGGAGTGGGGTTATTAAATGGTTTTTTGAACATTCATATTCCTCTTGTTGTTCATGATAATACCTTGTGTTACTACTCATTGAGTGGTGGTGATGTGCTCGTTATGGAATTGGTTAGGGTGTAAGTGTCCGGATAGAGTTCTCCCTAGGATGAGAGTTGACAAAAATCTCAATGGATTCCAATAAAAATTTTGTGTTGTGTGTTTTAAAGATACTTGGTGTCTTGGGGTATGGTGTTTGATGAAATTAAGGTGATATCATAATATGTGAAGGACATATATCCCATAGAAACTTTTGGAATAGAGTTTGGGTAGTAGAACTCCAAGTATAGCATTTAACATAAGGGGATTAGTCCAGAATGTCAAAATCTGAGTATTATGCTATAAAATTGGCAAAAATTGCGACTGCCCAGGGTTACTGCCTCTCCTATGCTGCTATAGTGAAAGGCAGGCGGCTACTGTAGTGCCGCTATTACAGGAATCTTACCGCAATAGTGAGGCCGCCATAGAGAGAAATAGGTCGCCATAGCGGGATTCAATTCCTTATAGCACAAAAAATTTATTTTGTACGTTATGTTCAAACTCTTTTCATTTTGGTATATTGACGAGGCCCCGAATTACTTGGGCGCTTGGGGAAAGGGTTGCTCTTCATAGTTTAGTGCGACTCAAGGGAAGGAAAATCCTTGATTAGGCGAAGTAGTAATAATTTCGGCTTGGGTTCCTGATACATCGAGGGGAAGAAATTTTTGATGGTTCAGGTAACACTACAACATTTTAGGCTTTTAGCCACCTCTGTAAAATGTGGCCTAAACTACCAAAAAGTGTGGCCTTTGATCAAAAGCTATGCTTTTTGACTTTAGGCAACACTTTTTTGGGGGTGGTGTCACGCCCCGAGGCTACCCCCTAGACGTAACACGGGACATGGGACTCGGGACCACAAGTGTCCCAAGTTAACCCTTGGTCATAGCATACTCAGATCACTACAAGAAATATAGCGGAGCATACTAGATAAAGATAGGTTACCATAACTTAAATTAGAACAAGGTCTAAGAAGTATCATATCCTTTAAACGGAATACAAGTCTAGCTATGTTTGAAGCCTCTAAACTATCATAAGAGTTAATGGGACAAGACTCCAAATAACTCGAGAAAACTCAAGAAAAGACATAACAGTAACTAACATAGATATGGTCCTTGAGTAATGAGGACTCACCAAACAAGTCTTGAGAACTCGTAACGGCTAGCCACGAACCGGAGGGTAAAAGCCTGAATCTGCATCATCAAGAGGATGCAACGCAAGATATGTGTCAGTACTATAGGATGTACCGAGTATGTGAGATATGCATAAACAAAGTCAAAACATGCTTAAAACATACTTAAATCCAAAATCATGCGTAAAAGAGATATCGTGGGAAAATACCATAAGTAAAGCTTAAATCATGAAATAGGATAACTTGATGCATAAAACTTTCTTACGGGAGTTTCTCATAACCGACAATAGACCATATGAGCTACATGGAATTCAACTATATAACTCTAGTTGGCAAAGCTACCCCAAACCTTGCCAAGGAAATGGGTACTAAACATATCATAGCGTTGAACCACTTTCATAAGGGACACTCACAACTAACGAGGACCTATCTTCATGAGGAGACACTCTCAACTAACGAGGACCCTCTTCACCTATGCTAGCATAATAGTTTTGTACTTGGGTAATCGAACCCTCATCACTCGGTGCTAAATACTACTCCCAAAAACATGCATACATATAGCTCGTATATACTTGTGACATATCTGATGTCAAATCTATTGAAAAGCATAAGGACATAACTAATGTCATGCAAATTCAAATCATAAGTCTTAAAGCTTAGCGTAGCCATAATTCACTTTTCTTTCTAAATTCATAACTTGAAGAATTTGGCATGCCATTTCATAAATACTTGAGATCATAATATCAATGCATGCCATTTTTCCTTGCATCAAGCCATGCATGTAAAAATGTAGCTAGAATTAGCCTTCAAATCATAAGGTAAATAATAAGTTACAAAACCCACGTAAATCATGAAATTGAACTTAGAATTTATTAAAGTATCATGAGAAGATACTTAATAGAAAACACCATGAGAATTGGGTAAGAACCCTAACTTGAATTCATAAATTCAATTTGGAAGAATTGGGGTTTTGGGCATAAGGATGAAAGAATCCACTTATTGAATGCCCACATACCTTAATTGAAGTTAACACAACTGAAATTGAAAAGAAGAGGAGGCTTGAACTTGGAGCTTAAGACTTGGAGCTTGAAGGAGTTCCTTTCCCAATTTGGTAGATGAAGGAGAGATAATAAGAGTCTTAGGCTAAATGAGGTGGAAACCCTACTAATAGTGGCCAAAACGACCTCACTTTGGGGTTAAAAGGGTGGGTGATTATGAAAATACCCCCGACTTGAAAATAGAAAGCTGCAGGAATTTCTTTGCCTCAAGGGCTGCCCGATGAGAATCGTACCCATGATGGCCCATTGGCCAAGGCATCATGTAATCTCAGCCCAGGCAATGGTTGTTGGAAGGTTCTGACGGCATATTCCTACGGCCTATTGCAACGGCGATGCTCGTGGGGTGTTCTCGTTAGAGCACGGGGATAATTGGGAAAACTAACTGGGGAATTTCGATGGCGGGTTTCCATGGGATGTTCCATCCACGATGCCCATTGTGACCGCCTGTCGGCTGGGAGGAAACTGGCTTTAGAGTGCCCTGGTCATTTACCATGGGGCATCCCACGGGTCGTCTGAGATACAACGCCTGTGACGCTGCCCGTGGTGATCAACAGTTGAAGCAATAAAATTTCAGGATTTCGAGTTAGATAGCTTATTTGAGTTCCAGGGTGTTACAATATCTCCCCCTTGGGATCATTCATCCTCGAATGAAATCTAAGAAAGGAAAACTGGAGAGAAAACATTCCAAACAAACAACAAGACATGCAACTCAAGGATAAATATGAAAACTGAGCTTTTTATCATAGAACATAACTGAACTAACTTTGGAAAATATGAATGCATGCTAGGATCATGAGGTAAACTGATGGAATAGAATCGGAGGGACATACTAAAAAGCAAACTAATACCTTAAGCTGAAACTAGATCGGAAGGAAAGAGATGAGGGTACTTGGCTTTTATGGTTGCTTCTGCTTCCCAAGTAGCTCCCTCAACTAGCTGATTTCTCCAAAGGACCTTTACCGGAGTGACTCTTTATTCCTCAACCTCCAAATCTGACGATCAAGAATCTGCATGAGAACTTCCTCATAAGTAAGGCTATCCTTCACACCCACATCATCCAAGGGAACTATCAAGGTCAGATCACCAACACACTTCTTCAACAAGGAAACATGGAAAACCGAATGAACCGCTTCTAAAGCCAATGGAAAATCCAACTCATAAGAGACACTACAAACTCTCCTCAGAATCCGATAAGGGCCAACATAGCGGGGACTAAGCTTCCCTTTCTTGCCAAATCTCATCATACCCTTCATAGGTGACACCTTCAGAAACACCCAATCATCAACCTCAAACTCTAGCTCTCTCCTTCTCACATCTGCATATGATTTCTAACAACTCTGAGCGGTCTTCAACCTCTCCCTAATGACTTGAACCTTCTCCATACTCTTATAAATGGAATTTGGACCAATTAAAGCAGCCTCACCTACCTCAAACCAACCAATAGAAGATCTACATCTCCGCCCATAAAGTGCCTCATAAGGAGCCATCTGGATGCTAGAATGAAAGTTGTTGTTATAGGCAAACTTGATAAGAGGTAATTGATCATCCCAATTACCTTTAAAATCAATAACACAAGATCTTAACATATCCTCCAAAGTCTAAATAGTACGTTCTTCCTTGCCATCCATTTGAGGGTTAAAAGTTGTGCTAAGCTTCACCTGAGTACCAAGACCTCTCTGAAAAGACATCCAAAACTGGGATGTAAACTGAGTACCTCTATCTGAAATGAAAGACAATGGAACACCATGCAATCTGACTATCTCCCGAATATGAAACCTGGCATAATCATCCGCTAAATCCGTAGTCTTAATAGCTAAAAGTGGGATGACTTAGTCATCCATTCGACAATCACCCAAATTGAATCATGTTGCCTACGAGTACGAGGAAAACTAGTAATGAAGTCCATATTGATTGCTTCCCATTTCCAAGTAGGAAGATCAATATCCTGAGTCATACCACCCAGTCGCTGATGCTCTACTTTCACTTGTTCATAGTTAAGACACTTAGCCACAAAACTTGTTATATCCCTCTTCATGTCATTCCACCAATAGACTTTTCATAGGTCACGATACATCTTGGTGGCACCGGGGTGACTAGAATACTTGGAACTATGAGCCTCTGCCAAAATCCATTGTCTCAACCCATCGACGTCAGGAACACACAATCGACCCTGATATTGAAGCACACCATATCCCCCTTGGGAGAAAACCTCTACCCTTTGTTGATGTACCGCACCCTTTAACTGGTGCAAAATAGGATCACTGTCTTGCTTCTCTTTCACCTCAGCTACGAAAGATGATTCGGAACCATTCTTAACAATAACACCACCTTCTATCGAATCCATAAGGCGAACTCCCAATCGAGCAAGTCAATGGACATCCTTGGCCAATTCATTCTTTCCATCCTCAACTGAAGACACACTACCCATAGACAATCTACTAAGGGCATCTGCCATGACATTGGCCTTACCTGGATGGTAAAACATACTCATATTATAATCCTTAAGAAGCTCCAACCATCTCCTTTGACGAAGATTAAGTTCCTTTTGAGTGAACACATACTAAAGACTCTTTTTATCGGTGAATACATCCACGTGGACACCATACAATAGTGTCTCCAAATCATCAAAGCAAAAAACATGGCCACTAACTCAAGATCATGAGTAGGGTAGTCTCATGAATCTTAAGTTGTCTTGAAGCATAAGTAATCACCTTACCATGATGTATTAACACACAACCCAACCCAACCTAGAAGAATCACAATACACAACAAAGTCATCTAGGACCTCGGGTAGAGCAACACAGGAGCAGTGGTCAACCTAGTCTTTAATTCCTGAAAGTTCTCACATAGATCAGACCACTGAAATTTTACCTTCTTCTGAGTCAACCGAGTCAATGGGGAAGCAATAGAGGAAAACCCTTCCACAAATCTCCTGTAGTAACCAGGCAAACCCAAAAAGCTCCTAATATCAGATGGGGAAGTAGGTCTAGGACAGTTCTTTACTACCTCAATCTTTTGAGAATCAACTCGAATACCATCTCTAGTCACAATATGACCCAGAAAAGCAATAGACTGCATCCAAACCTCACATTTTCTAAACTTAACAAATAACTGTTGGTCTTTGAGAGTTTGCAACACCACTCTCAAATGGTCCGCATGCTCCTCCTCATTCCGAGAATAGATAAGGATATCATCAATGAACACAATCACAAACATATCAAAATACTTCTTGAACACACGGTTCATCAAATCCATAAAAGCTGCAGGAGAATTCGTTAGACCTAAAGACATCACAACAAATTCATAATGACCATATTGAGTTCTGAAGGTTGTCTTTGGAATATCACACTCTCAAACACGAAGTTGATGATAACCGAATCTAAGGTCTATCGTGGAGAAGAAACTAGCACTCTGAAGCTGATCGAACAAGTAATCAATCCTAGGAATGGGATACTTATTCTTGATTGTGACCTTGTTCAACTGATGGTTGTCGATACACATTCTGAGAGAACCATCTTTATTTCGCACTAATAAGACTGGAGCACCCCATGAAGACATGCTGTTTTGAATAAAACCCTTATCAAGGAGGTCCTTCAACTAATCCTTCAATTCCTTAAGCTCCGCAAGAACCATTATATAGGAAGGAATAGAGATAGGATTCGTATCTGGTAGAAGATCTATCCCAAAGTCAATCTACCGCTCGGGAGGGACTCCAGTCAAATCATCGGGGAACACTTCTGGAAATTCCTTTACAACAGGAATTGACTAAAAAGATGGGTTTTGGACTCCGTGTCCACAACCCAAACTACATGATAAATATAACCCTTAGAAATTATCTTCCTAGCCTTAAGATAAGATATGAAATGACTCTTCGACGATGGAGGACAACCTTGCCACTCTAACACAGGTTCATTTGGAAACTTGAAACTGATGACTCGAGTATGACAATCAACCGAGGCATAACATGCATATAAATAATCCATACCAAGAATGACATCAAAATCAGTTATCTCCAACTCTACTAGATCCGCTGAAGTGACTCTATAGAGTACTGAGATAGGGAAATTTCAGTAGATTCTTATGGCTAGGACTGACTCACCAACAGGAGTAGAAACACAAAAGTGTTCTAAGAGCTGATCGCGAATAATTTTGAACTTACAAGCAACATAAGGGGTCACAAAAGATAAGGAAAAACCCAAATCCAATATTGCATACACATAGAAAGAGAAGACTTTGAACATATCTGTAATAATGTCCGGTGAACTCTCCTGGTCCTGACAAGAGGACATAGCACAAAGGCAATTTTGGCGGTGACCACTAGAACTAGAAGTAGTGCCCTGTAGGGCCGGTCGACCTCCTGATGCTGATGGGGCAGGCTGAGTCCTTCTACCTCCCTGTCCCTTCTTAGCTAAAGGGTAATCCCTAATCTTGTGTCCAACCTGACCACATCCAAAGCATCCACCTGAACTAGCTAAACACTCTGTAGGATGACTTCTACCACACTTGTTGCAAGAAGGGTAAGGAGCAACCTTTTCAACACTCCCATGTGAATAGGAACTAGCTCCTCTACCGGTATGATCATAATGAGGCATGGGGGCCTGGGTAGGAGCACTAGCTGAGGAATGAATGGGGCCTGATAATTTCTTTTGAAATGAAGAGAGATGTCTCCCCCCAGATTTATGATGGCTAAAACCTGAGCTCTTCGACCTAACCCTCTTGTTCTTCCTTGCCTTCTCCCTTATTTTGTCTCTCTCGATCTGTTGGGAATGAGTCATAAGTCGGAAAATATTCATATCACCCAAAAGTATCACATACCTACACTCCTTCACCAAATTTGACACTCCATAAACAACTTACTCATCTCATCCCACGGGTCAGCCACCATGGATGGAGCATACCTAGAAAGCTAGGTGAACTTTAACCTGTACTTCTGAACAGGCATGGAACCTTGCCTCAAATTCACAAATTCTTTGATCTTAGCTTGCCTCAACTCGTTTGGAAAAAATCAGTCAAGAAAAGCCCTTTCAAAGCATTCCCAAGTCATAGGGACCACGTCGCTAGCCCTAACAACTATCCATTGTGTAAACCAGATATGAGCCACGTCCTCAAGTTAATAGGAAGCTAGCTCAATACAATTGACACCACCCACTAGCATCACACCAAAAATCTTCTTTACCACATCCAAAAAATTTTGTGGATTCTCACAAACTTTTGAACCCTAGAACTCAGGCGGGTTCATGCGAACAAAATCTCAAACTCGGGCTGCTACTCCACATTGAGGGTGGATGGAGATAGGAGCCTGCTGATTTGCCTGGGCAGCCACAGTCTGAGCTAGTATATGGATGGAATTTTTGAACTCCATATTGGTGACCTTAGGGTCTGGAATTGGAGGATTAGCATTTTGGTCATTATCCCGGCGAGGCATATCACAACGAGAAGGCATAATCTGAAACGTAACAAGAATGGATTAGAGGAGTAACAGAGTTAAATCTATCACATGATACAAATCATGAAAGAAGTGAATTTTTCCTAAGACATCTCATAGCTTCCCTCTCATAAGTGTGGCACGTTTCACACACATGAAAGAGACTCTACTCGATCCGGCTTCAGACACCATAGGACTCTTGAACCTGAGGCTCTGATACCAAGTTTGTCACGCCCCAAGGCTACCCCCTAAACGCAACACGGGACTCGGGACCATAAGTGTCCCAAGTTAACCCTTGGTCATAGCATACTAAGATCAATACAAGAAATATAGTGGAGCATACTAAATAAATATAGGCAATCATAACTTAAATAAGAACAAGGTCTAAGAAGTATCAAATCCATAAAATGGAATACAAGTCTAGCTATGTCTGAAGCCTCTAAACTATCATAACAGTTAATGGGATAACACACCAACTAACTCGAGAAAACTCAAGAAAATACATAACAGTAACTAACATAGCTATGGTCCTCGAGTAATGAGGACTCACCAAAAAAGTCTGGAGAACTGATAACGGCTAGCCACGAACCGGAGGGTAAGAGCCTGAATCTGCATCATCAAAAGGATGTAGCGCAAGATATGCATAAGTACTATAGGATGTACCAAGTATGTGAGATATGCATAAAGAAAGTCAAAACATGCTTAAAACATACTTTAATCTGAAATCATGCGTAAAAGAGATATCGTGGGAAAATACCATAAGTAAAGCTTAAATCATGAAATAGGATAACTTGATGCATAAAACTTTCTTATGGGAGTTTCTCATAACCGACAATAAATCATGTGAGCTACATTGAATCCAACTATATAACTCTAGTTGACAAAGTTATCTCAAACCTTGCAAAGGAAAGGGGTACTAAACATATCGTAACATGGAACTACTTTCATAAGACCCATCTTCATGAGGAGACACTCTCAACTAATGAGGAGCCTCTTCACCTATGCGGGCAATGTAATTTTGGACTTGGGTAATCGAACCCGCATTGCTCAGTGCTAAATACTACTCCCAAAAATATGCATACATATAGCTCATATATACTTGTGACATATCTGATGTCAAATCTATTGAAAAGCATAAGGACATATCTAATATCATGCAAATTCAAATCATAAGTCTTAAAGCTTAGCATAGCCATAATTCACTTTTCTTTCTAAATTCATAACTTGAAGAATTTGGTATGCAATTTCATAAATACTTGTGATGATAATATCAATGCATGCAATTTTTCCTTGAATCAAGCCATGCATGCAAAAATTTAGCTAGAATTAGCCTTGAAATCATATGGTAAATAATGAGTTGCAAAACCCACGTAAATCATGAAATTGAACTTAGAATTTATAGAAGAATCATGAGAAAATACTTAATAGAAAATCCCTTGAGAATTGGGTAAGAATCCTAACTTGAAATTCATAAATTCAATTTGAAAGAATTGGGGTTTTGGGAATAAGGGTGAAAGAATCCCCTTATTGAATACCCACATACCTTAATTGAAGCTAACCCAACTGAAATTGAAAAGAAGAGGAGGCTTGAACTTGGAGCCTGAGACTTGGAGCTTGAAGAAGTTCCTTTCCCAATTTGGTAGATGAATGAGACATAATGAGAGTCTTAGGCTAAATGAGGTATAAACCCTACTAAAAGTGGCCAAAACAACCTCACTTAGGAGTTAAAAGGATGGGTAGTTACGAAAATACCCCCGACTTGAAAATAGAAAGCTGCAGGATTTTATTTGCCTCACGGGCTGCCCGACGGGCGTCGTGCCCATGACGGCCCATTGGCCAAGGCTTTGTGTAAGGTCAGCCGAGGTAATGGATGCTAGAAGGTTCTGATGGCAGATTCCCATGGCCCGTTGCAACTACGATGCCCGTGGGGTCTGCCTATTAGAGCACTGGATAATTGGAAAAACCAACTGGGGAATTTCGACGGTGGGTTTCCACGGGCCGTCGCATCCATGATGCCCATCATGACCGCCCGTCGGATGGGAGGAAACTTTCTTTAAAGACACTGGTTATTTACCATGAAGCATCCCATGGGTTGTCTGAGCTACGACGCCTGTGGCGCTAACCGTGGTGATCAACAGTGTAAGTAGTAAAATTTTAGGATTTTGAGTTAGATAGCTGATTTGTGTTCCATGGTGTTACAGGTGGCCTAAAGAGGCGTAAACCTTGACTTTAGGCTACACATTTAAAGTGTTGCCATAGCAGCTACGCTTAAAATGTATGGCCGATGAGGTACAAAGGTCATGCTTTGTAGACTCTTATCAACAACACTTTTATTTGATAAAACTACACTTTAAAGTGTGGTTTTTGCTTTGATATTGGCCACGCTTTAAAAGCGTAACCTTTTATACCTCCTCTACAACAAGACTTATAAAGTGTATCCTTTTCATACGTACATGCCACACAATTGACATGCCTATAGCCACACTTTTGAAGTGTGGCAACGTTGTCTAGAATTTTTAGAGCCATAATTTCTAATAGGAAAATTATAAATTTTGTTTGCATATATTCACTAATCACATTATTATATATATAAATAATCTAAAACACCAAATTACCTAATAAATAATTCAAATGTATAGATTTATAATAAACTTCAAAAAACATGTCTTGTACTACACATGCTGAGAAAGCAATATTTTAAAGATCTGTTTTAGCGATGAATTCCACAAAAAACCAAATGTATTCAAACATATAACACAATAGTTCAAAAAATAATTATCGTTCACTTCAATAGATTGAGTTGACTTGTGGCCGTCATTCAACTTCAACCACCCTCATTTCCCTACACATTTAAAATAAAATTAAAAGTTAGACAGAAAATCATGCTCAACACTAGTGTAAGCAAAATCTAAATTTCGCCCCTTACCTCAACTTCTAATTAGACTAGACAAACTGAACAATTCCAGTGCACTTTTTTTTTTTTACAGAATAACAATTTAAACATCAGCACAACGCCTATTTGAATTGTACAATTGAATATTCAGACCTTCAAATAATATTAGCAAAGGAAAAAGCACAATCATCTTCAAATAATATTAGCAAAGGAAAAAGCACAATCATTTTAAGGACAAAATTACATTGCTCAAACAAGAGGTAGAAAAATACCTTATGGAGGCTACTGATTCAAGTTGCTAACATCACTCTATATTCCAAAGTACCAATGTACCACTCTTTTTTTTGAGTCACATGCAGTCCAATGACGATATAATTAACTTGAGATTTAGGTTGCCTTCTATATTACTCTCCTTAATGCAAATTTGTTTGCAAATATAACGTACAAGAGCGTAAGAAAGAGGCATGAGATCGGAGGAAAAATTACACAGACACATTTTACTAAACAAAGAGTTATTATTTTGGCTATCAAGGTCATTCACTTAATCAAGGTAGCTTAATATACGTTTATAGTAAACTAAATAATTAGTGGATCGAAGGTATCTTTGTTCCTGAAATTAGCTAATGTTTTTTCTTTTAAATTATATATACAAATTCAAGAAAGCATTTTTTAAAGAGCTCAAAGCATAATTTAATTCAACAACTAACCTGGGTTAAACCATATGAGAAGGATGTTTGTTGCATAAAGGCAATCTTCAATCACAAGTTTCATACGAAAAGGAATCGATGGATTCCCTGCCCATTCCCCTTCAAGGCAAACAATTATCATGTTTATTAGTTGAGAGAGGTCACAATAATCAGATGACATAGTAAGTTAAATTCTACTTTAGCATATAGGGTATAATTCTATTTCATGGTTCAAAGATATATCATGCTAGGAAAATTGCACCTTCTTATAAGTAAGTTGGCCTCTGTGTTACAACACCACATGTTCTAGTTAGATGCAAAGCTTAGTTCCATTACATACTTTCCATGACTACACATTTTTAATAAATCCAATCCCATTTATCAAAAATTGCCTTGAAAGTGCATCAATTTTTAATGTGTAGCGCTTAAATTGGCGTAATGGAACCTAGTCCATGACTATTCAATTCATATTCTTCTTGAAAAAATGATAATCACCGTCGATACGTTGATAGTGAATTAAGTGACATACCTATACTATGTCCAAGTGCGGAGATACTTGAGTACTGGTACTCTATTGCTAAACATCCAGCTAGCCATATAATGAAGGAAAGAAGCCCATTTTTGAAGCTATGTCACTGTAGAATACAGGTGTCCACCCACTACTAAAAAAAGGCCAAAACGAGACGGCCAAAAGGTACGCTGGCCATCGCTTTTTTGGTCAAAGGCGATAGAAAAGTGATGACATCACTCCCATGGGAAAATGGTCTCACTTTTCCAGAAATGATGGACAGCGTCGCTTTAAAAGCGACGGACAGCGACGCAAATGAAAAAGCGATGTTTTTTTCTTTTTTCCAGAAAAGTGATGCAGTCCATCACTTTGTTCTTGAACTTGAAGAACAAAGCGACGGATAGCATCGCTTTTCCTGGTAAATTTTTCCCAGAAAAGCGATGATGTCATTCGCTTTTTCTGGAAAATTCCCAGAAAAGTGACAGACTAAATAGACTTTGTCCGTCGCTTTTGTGCATTTTTTCCAGCTGTAAAAATCTGCATTTTCAGTATGAACCACCTGCCATTTCAAAAACTAATTCAATACATTCCAAACCAGCACTAATTGCTGCCACAACATTCGTAAAATAATTACAACATCAACAACAAACTAAAAGTGAAGTAATAATAGAACTAAACACATAAAAAGGTCTACCAAAAGGACCTACAAAGTATTCAACAACATTCAAAAAGTGTCAAAATGTGTCAAAAATCTATATAAGGAAATGAGTCAATCCTAATAGGGGGTAGTATCCACATACTCCTCCTTATTTTCACTAGTCTCAGTAACGTCATCACTTGATGATGAGGAGGAAGGAGTACGATCTACACTATGATGGCGATGATCAATAAAGGATGACATTTGTTGTTGAAGAGACCGGATGGTCATGGACAAATCATCAGTGGTCTCAACTCATTTTCTCTCGGATTCTGCCAAGGCCCTAGTAAGATCTGCGATCTGCTGTGACATATGTGTAAGATGAACACCATAAACCTCCTCGGCCTGGCACGAGGATCCAATACCATCCAGTCCTGACTTGATTCATCGCAAATTATTCTTAGAGCCTAGACCATAGACTCTCCCATTTTGTCCCCCCTTCCACTTTTTCGGTCCATATTTGAGTGGCTTCCTAGTTTTTAGGCTCGGTCGGCAAGTCCAGACCTTGTTGAGTCTGGTTATACTCAGACAAAACACGTCCAAACTCATCTTGCATATAAACAAATAAAAATTATAATAAATACATAATAAATATATATATATATATATACATAATAAATATATATATATATATATATGTTAGTACTTTAATTATATTTAAACTTTAGGCGTCTTGAGCACTCTGCTTAACTCATATATCCGGATCTGACTCATTTTTTTGTCTCTTATGTGGCCTTTCTTAAAGAGCTCATCCTGAGTCGGAGGGCGCCCCAAATCCTTCTCCTGCAAAAAAAATAAAACTTAACATAATTAAGTAATTAATATTATTTAATCAAGTTTATATAAATATATAAGTTAAAAGATTAATATTATTACTTACCATTTCTCTTGCAAGGTCCGCTACAGTCTTTGCACTCATAGTGTGCAATGATCCACCTTTGACACTGCTTCTGACTTTCTTGCCTTGTTCAGACAATGCTTTGAACTCTTTCAAATGCCAATATATTTTAAGCTGCTTATGAAGATGAGGTAGAAGCCAAGATCCACAATTTTTACTATCCTAAATTTTTTTAAGCCATTGGCGTAGCCTGGCACTAGCCTTCCTCTCGAAAGTAGTGGAAATGATCTTATTGTACTTTCGCTTCCAAGTACACATTTTCTGAAAGAGAGAAATGAATAGTGTTAGATGACATATATATATATATTATGAGAAGTTAATATATATATATATATATATATATATATATATATATATATATATATATATGTATGTACATACCTTAAACACATCAAACATGGCATGTTGGATCGATTTTGGAATCTCTGACCAGGAGCTCCAAGGTTCTGTAAAAAGCCTCCTAACTGCCTCTTTTAAAGCACGTCGGGGCTTTTTTGTGGGAACCCACCTGTAAAGAACATAATAAGCATGTCATCAAGTGATAAATAATTAATTAACATGAAAAAACAAACTTATCAATTAATTAAAAAAAACTTACGATGATCCATTAGGGTAAATCATGACTCTACCAATGACGTCATTCTCGACCGGTCTCAGATTCACCTCATCTTCCTCTCAGAAAGTGATGTTGCAGATAATGGCGGAAGTCTATAATGTCGCTGAGACAATGGGGGAGTAGAAGTCTGTGTGTAAGATTCCGAGTTGGTATGATCTCTAAGTCGCAGGCCTAATAAGTGGGGAAAAGAAGAATCACATGGGGATGGCATACCAGATGATAATCTGGTAGTCCCGCTGCCATGTGGTGGAGGCATAGTAGGTGAAGGCATTAAAGTCATGTGATGATGAGAAGTAGTAGGTCTAGGACAATGATAATTTGTGGGATTCCCAGTGCCATAGGAGACAAACACTGGTGGAGTAGAGAGAATCTGTGGCGAAGATGAAAAACTACCTGGAATATCGTCATGCTCTATAGGCCTTCTAGAGCTCTTCCTAGACTTACTAGACTTGCTAGTACTTTTACTAGGACGACCTCGATCACAATCACCTGATGACATCTGTATGCATAACCCAAAACTAATTCAAAATTTTCAAATTCAAGAAACTAATTCAAAACTAACACTAACCTAATGTTGAAAACTAATAGCAAGTATTTAACCTAAACTAAGGTACACAAAGACTAACAATTTAAACTAACAAACTTAACTTAAAAAAGCTTAACTTAAAAAAGCTAAGATTCAAGAACTTAATTCAAAAGGTTAAAGTTAAATATTAATTCAAGATTCTAAAACAAAACTCAAAACTAATTCAAGAACCTATTTCAAATTCAAAGTTCCCAAATTCAAGTTAATTATCTAATTCAAGAAAATAATTCCAAATTCAAGAACCAACCTAATTCTAGTTCAAAAAATCATTCCTAAAGTTGAAAACTAATTCTTAACTCAAAACTAACAATTTAAACTAACAAACTTATATTAAAAAGGCTTTACTTAAAAAAATTAAGATTCAAGAACCTAATTCAAAAGGTTAAAGTTAAATACTAATTCAAGATTCTAAAACAAAATCCAAATCTAATTCAAGAACCTATTTCAAATTCAAAGTTCTCAAATTCAAGTTAATAATCTAATTCAAGAACATAATTTCAAAAATCAAGAACCAACCTATTTCTAGTTCAAAAAAATCATTCCTAAAGTTAAAAACTAATTCTTAACTCAAAATCAACAATTTAAACTAACAAACTTAACTTAAAAATGCTTTACTTAAAAAAACTAAGATTCAAGAACCTAATTCAAAAGGTTAAAGTTAAATACTAATTCAAGATTCTAAAACAAAACCCAAAACTAATTCAAGAACCTATATCAAATTCAAAGTTCCCAAATTCAAGTTAATAATTTAATTCAAGAATATAATTCCAAATTCAAGACCCAACCTAATTCTTGTTCAAAAAATCATTACTAAAGTTGAAAACTAATTCTTAAGTCAAAACTAACAATCTAAACTAACAAACTTAACTTAAAAAAGCTTTACTTAAAAAGACTAAGATTCAAGAACCTAATTCAAAATGTTAAAGTTAAATACTAATTCAAGATTCTAAAATAAAACCCAAAACTAATTCAAGAACCTATTTCAAATGCAAAGTTTCCAAATTCAAGTTAATAATCTAATTCAAGAACATAATTCCAAATTCAAGAACCAACCTAATTCTATTTCAAAAAATCATTCCTAAAGTTGAAAACTATTTTTTAACTCAAAACTAACAATTTAAACTAACAAACTTAACTTAAAAAAGCTCTATTTAAAAAAACTAAGATTCAAGAACCTATTTAAAAAGGTTAAAGTTAAATAATAATTCAAGATTCTAAAACAAAACCCAAAACTAATTCAAGAACCTATTTCAAATTCAAAGTTTCCAAATCCAAGTTAATAATGTAATCGAGAACATGATTTCTAATTCAAGAACAAACCTAATTCTAGTTCAAAAAATCATTCCTAAAGTTGAAAACTAATTCCTAACTCAAAACTAACAATTTAAACTAACAAACTTAACTTAAAAAAACTAAGATTCAAGAACCTAATTCAAGTTAATAATCTACTTCAAGAACCTATTTCAAATTCAAAGTTCCCAAATTCAAGTTAATAATCTAATTCAAGAACCTAATTCTAAATTCAAGGACCTACCTAATTCTAGTTCAAAAAATCATTCCTAAAGTTAAAAACTAATTCTTAACTCAAAACTAACAATTTAAACTAACAAACTTAAATTAAAAAAACTTAACTTAAAAAAACTAATATTCAAGAACCTAATTCAAGTTAATAATTCACTTCAAGAACCTATTTCAAATTCAATGTTTTCAAATTCAAGTTAATAATCTAATTCAAGAACCTAATTCCAAATTCAAGAACCAACCTAATTCAATAACATATATAATTCAAGTTCAAAAAAGAACCTAAACTAATGTTCACAAGCTAATAGCAAGCATTACCTAAACTAAGGTTCACAAACTAATAGCAAGCCTAAACTAAGATTCACACACTAATAGAAAGCCTAAACTAAGGTTCACAAACTAATTAGCAAGCCTAAACTAAGGTTCACAAACTAATAGCAAGCCTAAACTAATTAAAGTTCATAAATTAAGAATATAATCTAAAAAAGAAATTTTTCACTATCAAATTTTTCATTTATCAATTTTTCACTATCCATTTCTCAAAATTCTAGTTTAGAATTCAACAACAACAACAATAACATATACACCCTAGTCTAAAATTCAACAACAACAACGTACCCTAGTCTAGAATACACTATCAATTTTCAAAAATAAAAATACCCAAATTAAACCCTAACCTTAAAATAAACAAAACAACTAACCTCAAAATTGGAGGAGGTTGGAGGAAGGAGGCTGACGTTGGAGGGATCGGCGGTGGAGGGAGCAACGGAGAAAGTGGTGGAGGAGAAGAGGAGATGAGGAGAGGAGGTGACAAAAAGAGAAAGAGAGAAATAAGAGAAAGAGACCCGACGGGGTCTCTGTATAATTAAAGAAGCAACAGACAACGTCGCTTCTGTCCGTCGCTTTTTTAAATAAGTTGACCGCGTATTGACCAAAAAGCGACAGACAAAAGCGACGCTGTCTGTCGCTTTCTTATTTTTTAATATAAATTAAATTTTAAAGAAAGCGACGGACAACGTCGCTTTTTTCAGCGCTTTTCAGGAGCGACGCCGTCCGTCGCTTTTCTATCCGTCCATTTTTGAGCTGTTTTTAGTAGTGACCTCTTTATTTGACATAGATATGGTGGTCCAATTGTTGGAGGAAACAAACCAAAAAAGGTATATATGAAAGGAAGAGAAATTTATTTTGGAAATTACCGCTAAAAAATTGCTAAATAAAATGGCCAATGTATTTTGTATGACTGTATGATGATAGAATTTTAAGTTTACGGGCACATATCAATGGCAAAAACTACTAAAATAACCATAGAACATGAAATTTTGATACATAAAGTAAAAAAATCAACTAATCAAGAAGCAGACAAATCCAAGAATAACTGTCACGACCCGATTTCTCGGTCATGATGGCACCTACAACCCCCTAGTAGGCGAGCCAATCCCCATGGCCCAGCACGGTTAGTAATGGGCTACCTTCTAACAGTTTAAGAGAAAGATTAAGAAAATAAGTGGAAGCAAGGGCATAAGGACAAGAAAATAAATAACAAGAGTAATACATATAAAATGCGGAAACTTAGCCAAACCCAAAACCTGGTATCAAAGTAAATAAGAGCCGAATTATATCAGGAGTACGAAGGTCCAAAAGTCATATATACACAATGTCTCCGAAACTATAAGTACAAAATACACCAAGGATAACTGAAGTCAAGCATTTAACACCAAGATCTCACCCTCAGCCTGGATGATCCAAAAACTACACCCCGCATGAGTCTCTGACGCGCTAACAGTGATGACCCACGCTAGGATATGCACCAGAAGATGCAGAGGGTAGGGTGAGCACCAAATGCAAAGCACAAGGTACCTAGTAGGTATCATAGGCTGACTGGGCACATATAAAGTAAAAAAGCAATAGCAGACAGAGTAGATGCAAACAGTCACAAAAAGCAATAGAGTGAAGACAACATAAAACAACATATAAGGCCAGCATATAGAATATATACCCACAACAGGAATAGGTGAAAGTAAGGACGACACACCTGGGATCCTCGCAAAAATAGTATTTATAAGTGTAGGTTCTAGAAATGGGCTGTATACTGGTAACCTCAAGTATAGAGAAGGGGAGGGAAGGATAAAGTAGACATGCTCGGTAAACAAAATAGATCACCAGACAAACCATATCACATTCAATCTAGCAGTAACAGCCTAGCAATTCCAGTTCCACACCTATAACCGTAGTAGAGAACAAATCCATAATAAAGTAAAGAGAGTCTACCTACAGTCCCCCAGCCGCCCATACAATCGAGGAACGCAATCAAGTGAAAACAAACCCTCCAGCATACTATACTACTGAAGCGTACAATCAACAAACAACAAACAAGAGTGGAATCCGGAACAAAGAATGATATGATGCATGAAAACCTCAGGGTGAAATAGAACCTTTGTATGTACCTCCTCCGGTGCCGATTGGGCCCAGCAGGCAGGTTTCATGGAAGGACATAACTCGTATACCTCTACTCCACCGTATACCCTTCGCCCAGCACACGCATCCTAAAGCCTCAGTCCCGGAGTGTCAAGGTCCATGGAGGTCCCGGACCCCATACTAAAACTCAGAATCAAAACATGTCCTCCGGAATCAAGTCCGGGTTCAAGTCAGTGGCTAAGTCTCAAATATACATACCTAGACCGTGTCTAGGACTAAGACAGTGAAAAAGATGTCTCAAAAACCCTTTCATGGTTGCCCGAGCACAACCGGATCTAAAATAGTAGTAAAAACATCTCAGATGCTCGACCCATCCGAGCCTTGTATCATTTCAAATTAGTAAGGAAACTCAGCTAGCAGTACGACCTGGTCGAGTCTAGCAATGGTAGTAAATAATGATAAAACCATATCTTTAACCTTCTTTTACACCAAGAAGATCCACGTACCAAGTAAAATCATTTCCAAATCCAATTTCATTGAAAATGGGCCTCCGAGGCCATGCAAGGTTTAGAAAATCAGTTTTCGTAGGCCCGAAGCCAAAAACTGTAATAAAACGTGGAAAAACCTCTTTATATGCACGAAAATGATATGATCAACCCAAATAGCTGCCCGACAACTCACAATTAACCTAGCAGCCCTACATAAGCTCCGAAGCTACTTAGCAAGCATAACCAGCCTAAAAGGATATTTCTATGTCCGAGACTCGCGAACATTCCCAATAATCCCACCTTCTATGTTCCAGAGTCAACAAGACCTTGGTCACAAGGGTAATAAATATATCAACTAATAGGAATACTACCCACAACGGAGGAAAGAAATAGGACAAATCATGGAAAAGCGGTCAAGGTCTGTGGTACCAACCTAATAACCCAACCCAAGGATGCCAACTAGTACAATTTTACCCGATATATGCAAAGTCTAGGGAGTTAATCCGTAACCTACCTGTCGTTTGAAGACAAGCTACGGAAACGATGATATCTAAGGAAAAGTTACTCCGAGAAGCTCCGAATGAGAATCAAACTATCAAATTCATGAATAAAATGTTAAGATGAGTCTAACGACACCCATATTGCTATAATTGTAGCCGGGTCGATATCCAGGTCAAAAGCGGGCCCTCGGGGCCCATAAGACAAAACCAAAAACAAAAAGAACCACGATGACCCCAACAATGCCAAGAAGTCATGCTCCAAATTTGAGCAAAATTGGACAAGGTAAGGGCACCAAAATAGCCCGCCCAAGTTGGGGATTAAAGAATGGAAATTTTGAAAATAAAAACAGAAATTGGGCAAGAATTACTTACCAAAACGATGAAAAATCAGCCCTAGTCGGATAAAACTTCACACCCACGAACATACACAAGCTTAGGGGGCAAAATCTATCACAAAATCCAAGCTTTGGATGAGCATCAATGGAAGAATTAAGAGAAAAACCGAAGAAGGCAAGTTGGGAAAGATGACTTACCAAGAAGCGAAGAACTACGGATAATCGATGAACAAATAATTCCCCAAGGTTTAGAACTGAATTGGAGCAAAATGGTGGAGAGAATTTTGAGTTTTAGAGTGAGAAAAGTGAGGAGAAGGGCTGGAAAAAACGAAATGACAGCAATAAATAGCTGCTGTCCGCAACTGATTTTCTACGGTTTTTAGAAAACTCGACGGGGTATTCCGGGCACAATCGGAAACCGATATTCAAAAACCAATAATGCTAATAGAGTGGAAACGACGTTCCGGACTGAACGAAATTGATGAAACTTCCATACAAGGTCATTTTGGAGAAATGTTGACCCAAGTCAACACTAACGAAAAGGAACTCAAAGGCTCGAAATGAGTCTGACTCACCTGAAACCCGAACCAACCATCTTCCTCGCCCAAACTCAACATCTTGGAGATGATGGAATCTTCAGATTTTGAATCCGACACTCTAATCATTGAAAGTCACCCGAAGTTACACTTTCAGCTCCAAATGGCTTGAAAACTGAGAAAATAACTCAAACCCCACACCGGACATTCTCAGGCCTCAACTAAAGGTCCAAGTAGACCAAACTCATCACTTCAGAGCTAAGGGAACTGTCAGAATTCAATTCTGAGCATGTTAGCTACGAATGTTGACTAAAGTTAATGATATTCTATGTTTAAAGTTTTAAGACAGGAAAATGGCTAAAACGACCAAACGAACAACCAGGGCACCAAACTACCGGTCCCAACAAGCCATAAATGACTTGGGGCCGCTACAGGAAGGCTCTAACGGTGCAATAAATGCGAAAATGCAAAGATGACCGGAAGGGTCATCACAACATCAACTACTAAAAAGACTTTCGTCCTCGAAAGTAAATAAGAAGGGAGTACCTGAAGGCTCGAACAACTGCGGATACTGAGCACACAATTCACTCTCGGTATCCCAAGTAGCCTCCTTGACCGGACGCGATGCCTCCACTGCACTTTCACAACTGGAATCTCCATAGATCTCAATCTTCTGATATCTCTGGCCAGAATATCTATCGGCTCCTCAACAAATGATAAACTCTCATCCAACTGAACCAAATCCCAATGCAACACATGAGACTCATCTGGCATATACCGGTGCAACATCGAGACATGGAAGATTGGGTGAACTGCTAAAAACATCGGAGGCAAGGCTAATATGTAGGCAACACTACCAATCCATTGTAGAATCTCAAACGGCCCAATAAACCTGAGGCTAAGCTTGCCCCGCTGACCAAATCTCATCACGCCCTTCACGGGTGATACTCGAAGGAAAACCTGGTCACCAACACTGAACTCCAAGGCACGAAGACTACGATCAGCGTAGCTCTTCTGCCTACTCTGGGCCGCTCTAAGTCTATCCTAAATCAAACGGGACTCGGTCTAAGGAATCTCTAAGTAAGTCTGTAATCTGCGGTCTTGACTCCAACCCATCAAACCAATCAATTGGCGATCTGGAAAGCCTACCATATAAAGCCTTGAAAGGTGCCATGCCAATGCTCGAATAAAAGCTATTATTATATGCAAACTCGGCCAATGTCAGGAACTGATCCCATGAACCTCCAAAGTCAAGTACACAGGCCCGAGGCATGTCCTCCAGGACCTGAATAGTCATGTCAGACTAGCTATCTTTCTGAGGGTGGAAAGAGGTACTAAGATGAACCTTTATACCCAAATCCCTCTGTATAGTTCTCCATAACTGAGATGTGAACTGAGTGTCGCGGTCTGAAATGATAGAAGCTGGGACCCCGTACAATCTCACGAATGTAGATTTGAGCTAACCTCTCTTCCCCATAGGAAGTCTAAACCGACAAGAAATGTGTTGACTTAGTAAGCCTATCAATGATCACCCAAATGGAATCAAACCTCCGAGTAGTACGAGGCAAACAAAAAACAAAGTCCATAGTAATACCTTCCCACTTCCACTCAGGAATGGGAAGTTGCTGCATCAAGCCACCTGGTCTCATGTGCTCGAACTTAACCTGCTGACAGTTCAATCACCGAGATACAAACTCTGCTACGTCCCTCTTCATACTACTCTACCAGTAGAGCTGTCTCAAATATATGTGCATTTTTGTTGTGCTAGGATAAATGGTTTATCTAGAACAATGTGCCTTATGGAGTATCAACTGTATCAAATCACAAACCCTTGGGACACAAAGTCGACCATCAAACCTCAGGATACCATCAGAACCCAAAGTAGCCCTGCTGGCCTCACCCCGAACTACCTGATCACGAAGGTCACACAAACTCTAATCCTCGAACTGTCGGCTCTGAATCTGATCAACTAGAGTAGAGCGAACCTCAACACTGGCAAGAACTCTGCTGGGATCCTATAAGTCAAGCCTAACTAGATGTTTAGCCAAGGACTGGATGTCCAAGGCCAACAGTTGCTCAGAAACTGAAAGTGAAGTTAGGCTGCCCATACTCACCGCCTTCCGACTCAAGGCATCCGCTACCATGTTTGCCTTGCCCGGATGGTATAAAATAGTGAAATCGTAGTCCTTCAGCAACTCAATCCATCTCCTCTACCTTGAGTTCAGCTCACGCTGACTCGTAATGTACTGAAGACTATTATGGTTGGTGAATATCTTACATTGAACTCCATATAGATAGTGCCTCCATATCTTGAGCATGAAGACTACCATCGCCAACTCTAAGTCATGAGTGGGGTAGTTGCGCTTATGAACCTTCAGTTGCCTCAACGCATATGCTATCAGTCGACCCTGCTACATCAGTACACAACCAAGACCGACCCCTGAAGCATCACAATACACAGAGAAACTCTGTCCCTCAACCGACAAAGTCAAAACTGTAGCTGAAGTCAATAAGGCCTTAAGCCTCTGGAAGCTATACTCGCACTAATCGGACCACTGAAATGGAACATCCTTCCTAGTCAGCATAGTCAAGGGTGCTGCTATGGAAGAAAATCCCTTAATGAACCACCTGTAATACTCAGCTAACCTAACAAAGTTGCGAACCTCGGTAGGAGTAGTAGGTATAGGCCTATTACGAACTACAGAAATCTTACTCGAATCAACTCTAATCCCATACTTAGACACCACGTGCCCGAGGAATGCAACTTACTCTAACCAAATCTCACACTTTGATAACTTGGTGTAAATCCGATGATCTCTCAAAGTTTGAAGTACAGTCCTTAAGTGTTTCTATGCTCATCTCTACTCCTCGAGTATATCAGGATGTCATTAATGAAGACTATCACGAACATATCCAAGTACGGGCTAAGCACCTTGTGCATCAAGTCCATGAAGAATGCGGGGGAATTAGTCAACCCAAAAGACATCACCAGGAACTCATAGTGGCCATAACATATCCTGAATGTTGTCTTAAGGATGTCCTCCGCCCTAATCCTTAACTGATGGTAGTCGGACCTCAAATCAATCTTCGAAAATATGGCGGAACCCTGAAGCTGATCAAATAACTCATCAATCCTGGGTATTGGATACTTATTCTTCATTGTCACCTTATCCAACTGCCGATAATCAATACACATCTGCATCGACCCATCCTTTTTCTTCACGAAGAGAACAGGAGCACCCCAAGGAGATACACTCGGTCTAATGAACCCCTTAGCTAACAAATCCTGAAGCTGCTCCTTAAGCTCTCTCAACTCGGCAGGAGCCATACAGCGGGGATTAATAGAAATAGGTCTGGTGCCTGGCTCAAACTCAATGGGGAAATCAATATCCCTCTCAGGTAAGAGGCCTGGCAGGTCTGTTGGAAACACATCTAGGAAGTCTCTAACCACAGGAACAGACTAAGGAGAAATAGGGTTAGCACTAGCATCTCAGACATATGCTAGATAAGTTAAACGCCCACGGAATATCATCTTCCTAGTTCGAACACAAGAAATGATCCCAGACGGTGCATGGCTAAGATAACCCTGCCACACAACTGAGGATACATCGGGTACAGCTATGGTAACGATCTTGGCATAGCAATCCAAAACCATATGGTGAGGGGATAACCAACCCATGCCCAGTATCACATCAAAATCCAATATATCAAGTATCATCAGGTCAGCCCAAGTGTCTAAATCACCAGCAGATATCACACAGGATCTCACAATCTGATTCACTACTAAAGAATCTCCTACTAGGGTCGAAACAGAGACAGGAACAGACAATGGCTCACTAGCCAACCCCAAACAAGGCAGAAAGTAGGCAGATATATATGAACAAGTGGATCTAGGATCAAACAAAGCATAAGCTGGCTGACGCCATATAGAAATTATACCTGTGATCACAACATCCAAGGCCTCTACCTCCGGTCTCCCAGGGACCGCATAGAACTGACAATGACCTCTACCTACCCGGCCTCCATCCTTACCACCTGCTTTTCCACGTGGGGAACCACCATGCCCCTCTACCCGGAGGCTGAACTGTACCCTACTGGGGGCAATCTCTAGCAAAGTGACCAACCACACCACAAGTATAGCAAGACCCTGATGACTTACTTGGTCTGGATGAACCAGCAGAACCTGAATGTCCACCACCGCATGATGCCCCAGAATCTATGAATCTCGACGGCTGACCACTGTGACCTCGCTGACTGCCCTAACCCTGCTCAAACTAAGAACTAGAAGCCTAAAGTGACGCCTGTTCCGGTCGGCTAGACTGACCCTGATGCTGCTGCAGCTGATAACCTCAGCCCCACTGGCGTGAACCTCTACCACTATGCCTAGAACCACTGTAACCACCCTGATGTCAAAGCCTCTTACTCTGGCCCCGAGGTCATGATGACGCGAATCCTCAAATATGCGGGCATAGTCTGCAATATCCTAGAATGACCAACCGCTAGCAACCAATATCTCTACAGGCTCTATGAACTCTCTCTGTAGCCCCCAAACAAATCTACGGACTCTGTCGGCCTCAATAGGCATAATCATGGCTCCAAACGGAGCAAGCTGATGAAACCGAGTCTCATACTCTGAGACGGTCATGGTATCTGGAGAAAGTCTAGTGAACTCCTCCCTCCGATGCTTTTGGTCGCTCTATGGAAAGAACTTGGTCATAAAGGCCTCATAAAACTCAAACCAGGTCAAGGGAGGTGATGTAGAAGGCCTGCAAGCAACTTGTTCTCTCCACCATAACTTCGCTGGACCCTCCAGCTGATATGCAGTATATGCAACCCCATGGGTCTCCAACAAGCCTAAATGATACAACATCTCCTCACAGGTGGTGATAAAGTCATGTGGGTCCTGACCCAATGTACCAGCAAATCTCGGCGGTGCCAATTTCAGAAACCTACCCAAGGACTTCTGCTCAATCTCTGTCATAGTAGGGCGAGGAGCAAGAGGCTGGGCAACCGATGGAACTTGAACAACCTCAGCACGGGGAGCCGTAGTAGCAGGATATGCTCCTAAACTCTTAACACCTAGGGATTCCCCCTGAGCGGATGTCTGGGCTATATCGAAAGGACGCTCCCCAATCATACCCAATGGCTAAAGTAACAAACCTCGAATATCTGAAGACTGAGCTGGGGCTGAAGCTCGCACTGAAACCGATGGTGGAACTAATAGTGGAGCTGGTGGTTCCTAGGCTATCCCCAGGACCACATGCCACTGCTCTGGAGCTAGTTCTGGCTCATAGTCATACTCAGGCTCTATATTCACTCTAGCAGCTCAAGCAGGTGCCGCTGCTTTGGGGTGCCCTCGACCCCTACCTCTACGCCGGCGACCACCACGACCCCTAGCTGGAGTCGGAGGTGCAGGGGTAGGAGGCTCTCTTCTGCCAAAAGCTGAAGATCTCATACGAACCATCTGCGGAAGAGTGAACCAGAATAAGTGAGATTTCTAGAAACTTTCAAGGATACTATGCACGAAAGAGGAACAAGAACAGTCCATTTTCCTAAGATGTCACTATAGCCTCCCAAAGTTTGAGTACAAACATCTCTGCCCTGATCCACAGGACTCTACTAGTGATACTCCCAAATTACATTTTCTTTCAGAAGCGCAAGTGGACGCTGATCAAATATAGAACCCAACGAAGGTTGGGGTCGATCCCACTGGGAATATGGTAGGACTAGGGTTGATATGTGTTCACTTGCGCTGTTAGCCATTTCTTTCCCTACAAAGGGGGGGTTTAAAAGTAACAAGTAGTAATTATAACTAGAGTTTAAATTCGTAACAAGTAACAGATGTCAATTTCAATAGTTTTTATCAATAATAAAATCAACTAGGGTAGTGTTCCCCATGAGATCATAACTTAGTAAGGCTTTTTTACTTGGTAAACTAATATGATACTTAGCATATAGAATTGGTAAGTTGGGTTCACCTAACTCCTTGGTCCGGCAGCTAGATGAATTTCACCACACGCCTTGGTCCGGCCGTGAGTGTATGCCCTACTAATCCTTACCCTGGATCCCAGATTCGCCATTCTCGGATAAGGTCAAGCTATTAGATGAGGGTTGGTAGCCTCAAATCTCCGTCGTTGAACAACCCTTTTCCCATCCGTTACCTCCTTGGTCCGGCAAGTAAGGATAAGGCGAGTTCTAACATTGTACACCACTAGAAAGCAATCATTACGAAAGGAAGAACAACACATGCATAAATATCGCCCTAGAATTACTAAGTACTTTTCCTACTTTGTTAATTCTTCATGGTTCCAACAACCCTAGTTGTGGATTTAGCTACTCATGTTCATAAGTACACAATTAATGGTTGTATGTGCAATCATCAGTAGATACTTACAAATTAGCGCAAAGAAATCTGATGTTTTGAAGAAAATATCAAGAACACTTCAAATAATCAAGAACTTGTGTTTAAAGTCAACACCAAAACAATAACGTAGTAACTATTTGAAAATAATGTGTAACAATGAAAATAAAACCTAAGGGGAAGTATTTATAGACAAAGAAACCAAATCCTAACACATCTAGGAGAAGCTGGACGCGGCTGTGCCAACGGGATGCCTCACGGGCCATCGTGGGTTTCCATCGGCCATCTTTAAGTCTTCAATTGCTTGTCCCTGCCACGATCTCATGGGTTGAGGTGACGGGACGTTGACGCTGTGATGCACATCATGGCCTTCTCATCGCCTGCACTAGGCTTGTCTCCAGCTCTCCTGCCTATTTTCCACGGGCTATCCGACGGGGTGTCATGACTATCACGGGTGTCATGGGCGCCCATCACCTTTCTTCGACTCTTGCATGCTTCCCTGGATCACCTCGACGGGCACTGTGATGTCCCATCCTGTCTTGCATGGGCGTCGTGGCAGCCCATCAGGCTTAACTTCCTTAGCCTCTTTCACTGTTGAGTTTCGATGACCTTCCCCGCGGGCCGTCATGAGTGTGACGCCCGTGGTGGACTATGTTTTGCCCTGAAACCTACATAACTTTGATTTTCTTCATCTATTTCATACTTTTCCCTGTACATGTTACAAACGACATTAAATCCAACAAAATGTACTCAAGAACTCCCAAAAATCTTTCGTCTTAAGCGTCAAAAGTGCCGTTAAATCCCGGCATATCAACATCCTCAACTTAGATTTTTTGTTTGTCCTCAAGCAACAACTAAATGACGCTTAAGTAGAAGAAAACCAAAAACTACAATGGAAACCTGACTCATTAATCTTTCACTTTTTAAGATAGTACCCACTCCTTGACAGATCAAAAACTGGTGCATTTTATCAAATTATCAAAACAACACAAGACGGATCCATGAGTGACAGCACGATATTCATGAGTAAGCTAGCATACACAGCGAACATTCAAACCAAATAATTAGAAATCACAGTCTACTCTAGTGCCCACACAACAAAGAAGTCCCGAATCACAAAGAATATCAAGTTAACAAACATGGACTCGGAAGCCACTCACTCTCACAAAGAAGTTCAAGCTTGACATGCACAATACCATCGGCTTGCCCTTATTTTCTATCCTTTTGGCTTTCAAAAAGTTCAGTAAGGATCACTATAGGACTTTTCTAGGCTTGTAATGTAGGCTTAGGGATGGGAGTGGTACGTTTTGGGTAAACAGTGACCCTCTTTGAGACTACAATTACTTCTTTATTTCCTCCACTTTCCAGGACTTAAAATTTTCCTCCCTCATTCTCCTTTCTTTCAAAACCTTGTTACTTTTATCAAGCTTTGGGTGTGGTTTCTATCGCATTATTGCACTTTTTCTTTTCATTCATTATTCTTCTTTCTTTTCTTTTCATTTATTATTTTTCTTTTGCACACAAACCACACCCAGTTTCTTTCTTTCTATTGACTAACCACTCTTTCCATACCCAACACTTCCTACTTACCCCTACAATAGCCACCCTCAACTTAGGCTTTTAGCCTGAGTTGAGGTGCACAATGTCCAAGGAGTGACCAGGGCCTAAACAGAGATTTATAGTAAACGGGGAAGGTGAATAGGCTAACAACAAAAAGGTTCACTTTAAGGCTCGAATTCAGGGATCAAAGGGATTATTTTTTATTTGGTAGGTCATTTTGGGTAAAGTGGACTAGTTCAAAAACGGCCTATGATCATGTCCCAACTAAAACATTCTAAGACAAAAGCACAACTAACCAGGCAAGTTCTAGATCACATAGTACAACCAGAACAGATGCTAATCAGCTCACTTCACACATGGCACAGAGTTTAGGCTACAAATTAGCTAACTACTGGTTCATGCTTTAGCTTAAGCTACTTGTCTCATTTATATGCATTGTCATTTACAAATCCACCTAGGTCAATTCTAACACTTTATTGCACAAAAATTTGAAGGGGTCTCTATTTTTTTTTCACAAAGCTTTATTTCAAAAATCCGATCATGGTTGAAATTAGTTTCTAATTTACTTCTACAAACACACATCCTATACTAAACATGCCAGTTCAATAGAAATTTAAAATCCTTAGGGAAAGAACGTACGCAAGAAAACCCCAAGGACTCGGGTACCTTGTAAGTACCCTCATGGGTTGCCTCCCATGCAGTGCTTGATTTAACGTCGCGGCACGACGCGAGTGTTTTGGCTACACAAAATTTCCCAAAATGCTCGACAAAATTTTTGGATGACCACAGCTTCCCCCACCCCATCTAAAAAGCTATGCATTGTCTCCAATGCACGAAGAAAATGATAATCAAGGGATACTAGGCATACCTGTGGCGCCTAAGAACCGTCATCGAGTGTCGAAGAAGTTATGCCCTCTAATTTAGTGCATGTAGAAGTCTCAACAACAGAGGCTGCCACTGTAGTCTTCTCAATCATAGTATCAGCGCCCGGGCAATGTCAACATCACCAGCTCTCACAATGGGGTCTAAATAAGTTTCTTCTATCACATCGGCAACACCACTAGCCGATCCACAATTTCCAATAGCATCTAATTGAATCTGCTGTATAGCGAGGGACTCTTTCTCTGCTTTCCTCCTCTCTTTCTTAGACTTCTTAGCCTCGTAATCCTCCTTCCTTTTCTAGGATTTTGGGCTAAGTGGTGCATCATCCGCTCGGGCCTGCTTGTCTTTTCTCTTCCTCTTTCTCTTATTTTTAGAGGGGTCAGGAAGTAGTTCAGCTTCTTTTTCTGGCTCCTTTGACATTGTTGTGTCCATGTTTTCCATCCGGAGGTCGGGATCCACAAAATCCCATAGATTGAGCATAGGCTCCAGCGTAATCCATGGCAGGACTACTGGAGCCATAGCCTGAGAAGGTGGGGGATTCTTCAACTGCTCAACATTGGCCTTAAGCTCAGCAATCTCTTTTTTTAGGTCTCTAAGCTCCACCACACCCATATCGTTCAGTCTCTCATCCACCCCATCCTCTAATGTATCAATCCATACATTTACATTCAGAAATGGTGCTATGGCCCTTTGAATTGAAGCATTCACAATCGGCTGGAACTGCTCAACAAACACCGTTATTTGTGCTTTTAGCTCAATGGTCCTCTGGACTGTATTGGCTAAATTTGCCAGATAGAAAGCAAAGATGGATTATGGACCCTCCCCTGAAGGTGCTGCAGAAGTGGATGGACCAGCTCCAATAGTGGATGGTCCAGCTGTGCTGTGCTCGGACTTGCTGCCCTGTGGGGTGGGTCTAGTCGTAGGTGATGCTATCACCTTCGGTGTCGGTACGTGTGCCTCAAGTGTAAGAGCTAATGGCTTGGATGTACCGCTCAAACCCAGCACTCGTGTATCATCTTTGGACCTCTCCGGATGGTGTGTCCTTGCAGCTCTTTCAGCTGGATCGACCTATGCATACTTTGGGACCTGTGCTTCTTCACATAACTCAGTGATTAGGCAGGGAAATTAGTAAGAAGAACTGATTTTGGTAACTCTGTCCCGGATCTCCTCTGTGATGATTTTCCCAAAATTGAGGTTGTACTTGGACATCATGTTGGCCACTAGGATGGACCTTTCAAGAATAAGCTGATTATCGGCACCCGTTGGCATGAGCCAGATTCATACCAGTGGCCACTAGAACTTTGCCTCAAAAGAGAGAGAGGCTTTGTGGATCTAAGACTTGTCTTGTCCAAGCCAGCTTGGTGTCCCAGTTGTAGTCAGGCGCTTGGCCAACCACTTTGTCCTCTTCTCCTCATTTTTTACCTGGTAGTCATAATCGAAGGTATCAGTGGGTGCCACATTCTCTGGCCCAAAGAAAAATTTATTGATGGTTTTGGCCAAGATGTTGATTTGGACACCCTTTACTGGGACGCTCTTAAGAGCAGGCAAGTCTGCAATTTTCTGGCCCTTCTTACACAATCCCTCATGGGTGGCTTGATAATTCGTATAAAACTCTCTCATGAGAGTCGACTGAAAATCTAAAAGGGGCTTACTAGTATAGCCCAACCTGTAATGCCGAAAATATTCATCCAGCTTAGGGAAACTCTTCAACTTGAATGGATCTATCCTCCATTCCTCAGCGATGAGTCTTCTCAGATTTCCCCTTGCTATTACCTCAAGGCCGTAGTCAAATATTCTCTTCGACCCATCGACCTTCAATCGCATTTTGTCTCTAACAAGTACTAGTGTTGTGTCCGAACCAGACGGAGTAGGTGAAAGAGTCTCCTTTTCAGGGGTGGTAGTCTCCGTATCAAAGTCAGTGTTACCTCTTCATCTTTTTCCAAACTATGCTCCAAACTAGAACCATCCTTATCTCCCGACTCATTTCCTGTGCCACTTGAGACTTGGGTAGCCAATTATTTCCCGGTAGTTACATGTTCCCTCTTTGCACTAGTCTTAGATGATCCAAAAGATGATCCTTGTTTTTCTGTAGATTCACTGCCTCCCTCCTCTTAAGACTGGGAGGGAGACACAACCAGCTTCCTCCTGGTGTTTTGAACAACGGGGGTGTTGTTTGTGTTGCTCTTTTTGGCTTCAGAATCAGTAGGATAATCCTTTAGCCAAGACTGGTTGGTGGTGTCCTTAGCTTTTCGGGGACCCCTCGTAGTAGGATGATCCATGTGTTGATAACAATTTTTACTCACACTTCTACTAGAGTAGAAATTTGTTCTCAAAATTTGGGGTGGAAATCTACTAACTTACAAATCGACTACTCATACAACCACTACTGATAAAGAATCTAGTATGCCTGAGAGAACCATATGTGGGAAAAATTGCATAGTTCTACTGAAAAAATCACATTATGAGAATAGTAGTTCTTACTTCCACTAAGGGAGGGCAAACCAACAGGGATAATCAATTAACGTAGCTCTGACAGTCTTTAAAATGACACTGCATCGTGAAGATTATGGGAGATAGTTTGCTTTTTGCCTTTGGAGTCCATGTGCAAGCTAGAATTACGTGAATTATATAGTAAAACTGGGGTATTTGGGTACTCATATGCTATACTCTCCGAGAATATTGCAGATACGCCAAAAAACCCTCCAGAGTCATCCACAATGCATTGGATCCCCTGTCAAAGAGATATAATAAAAAAAATTAACAACTCTTCCCAACAGGAAAAGAACACAAGTGCAGGTGAAATCATTTTCTTTTAGGCATTTATATAGAGAAACATGTTAGATAGTAAAGGAAATAAAACCAACTGAGTCTAAAAAGAGCAGAACACTCGAGATCTCAGAAAGCAAGAAGGAGAATATAAAGTCCAATTGTTGGTATCGGGCTGGAAGTGTTCATACTCAAACTGCTATAATATACAGATACATGCTGCTATTTCTTCACCATGTTGACGACCATAAAATGCCTCCTTCCTGAGTCCATAATTATCAAAATCCTGAATATCTGCCCATATTCCACTTAATTCATACAAACTCTATGGATGATAGTGCACTTTTAAAAAATATGTCCAATATTGAACATCACTTTCCAAACATTAACTATATCCTTATCTTGAATTTCTGCCTGAGAATTATTGTTCACATTGTCTAAATCATTAGCTTTTCTCACGCTCTCTTGTTCTTCCTTACTTAAGTTTTGTAATAAGAGACTCCTTCTTAAAGGTTCAGATGCATGAGTAGTGACTCTTCCCTTCCTGCAAATTTGTCTGGAGACCTTCATTCATATAGGTCCATCAAACTTATCTCTATGATAGAAGTAAATCAAACCTCACCCTTACAAAATCAACCAATATCTGGCTAGTAAGTGTGGCCTGTAAGATATTGAGTGTGTTTTGGACAAGGTGATTTGAACAGCCTTACACATATGCAATTACAAGTTACAAGTCAGGATAATAAGGTAAGAAAGGTAGGTCCCTATTAAAATCAGCCACGACCACTAATAGGTACAACTATAAACCAAAGACACTACACGTAAACCAAACAAGCTCTACAACTAGTTAAAACATTAAAATAGTCTATTGCACTTGCCTGCCTTGTTCAATCTAGGCCACAAGAGTTGGGGGATCTGCTTGATAACAGTTTCTGATGCCAAGAAAGCATGGTACTTCTTTGCGAGCTTCATAACCAACTTCTTGTTTTCGTTGAGCTTCTTCACCCCTTCCACGTCCATGTACTCCAAACCAATATTTTCTGCCTGGAAAACAAATGCAACTAAATTTCATCACACTTGCACAAAATCATCTATAGAAGTAGCTTTTAGGTACATTAGAAACCACAAAATTTTATATAGTTAGGAGGACAAAACAGGTCCACTTCATAGAAAATGGACCTCTATAAAAATTATTGATTCCTCAAACTAAGAAACTGCTAGTCAAAAAATGAAATTTGCACTATCTAATATACAAGGTACTAGTGTTTTATGTCTAAAAATTATACCTCAGCTATAAACTAAGTAGTGTAATCAAAGCTACAAACTAAGTAGAAGTATTTTAAGAGTTCTCTCTGATAACAAATGTTATCATCTCATTAACACACTAAATCTTGTAAGAAGATAATTGGATCAATGTTAGTATTATTAAATTTTATTTTATTTATATAACCGTGGTGGGCCAACTTTTGTGAACATCGACTAATTCCATGGGATACTTATCACCTCCCACCAACAACAAGTAGCTAGGACAGATGTGATCTCGAAGGGATGCTTATGCAAGAGTGAGGAAGTAGCTTCCCCAAATGTAAAAGATAAGGCATATAGGAATAATGCAGCTCAATTATTTTTGCAATTTGCGCGGATTACCTCTCCCACATGTTGAGCATCTCCAAGTATGAAAATCTTCATCTTAGGGAGAAGAATGTGTGGCAACATAACTGAACCACTGAAATGCTTGTCCTTTTGAGGATCATAGTTTTTCAGCCCAATCTGAAGCTCGATGGTTTCAGTAAACTTTCTTTTCTTCTCATCTGAATCATTCTTAATCACAGTGATGGCCTCTCCTACGGCATCACCCTGAAGCTTACTGTAGTAAAATCAACATCATACTATATTAGTGAAGGTAATTAACAAGAATATGTCCAAGATATTACTAATAAAAATCTTAATAAAGTTCTTACCTAATAAGTCATGCTAAAGGCACAAAAATAAATAATTTGAAATCTACAACTCAAGCAACTATACCTCAACCCAAACCAGTTGGGGATGACTATATAAATCCTCTATATACATTCCTTTACCTCTCTTTTTTTATCCCTAGAGGGGAACTATAATTTGAGTTTATGGGTTCTATATTTTTTTCAAAAAAGGAAGTTAATGCGTTCGTGATAAATAATTTATACATACAAAGTGATTTGTAATGACCTTTCTAGTCATTTACGCATGTTCGCCTTTCTTGTACCATTATAGCTTTCCTGTAGTGGCCCCAAGTCATTTATGGCTTGCTGGGGCCGATAGTTTGGTGCCCAGGCCATTTGTTTGGTCTTTTTGTCCATTCCTGGTCTTAGAGCTTTTAACTTTAGAAATCGTTGATTTTAGTCAACATTCTTGGTGAACGTGCTTGGAATTGAATTCCGATAGTTTTGTTAGCTCCGAAGTATGTACTTTGGTCTAGAAGGACCTTTGGTCGGGATCCGGGAGCTTTTCTACTTGGAATTCCCTCTCATTCTGTGTTTTCAAGCCACTTGGGATTGTTGGGTTGACTTTGGTCAACATTCGGAGAAGACTGCCTCGGATGGAAATTCCATTAGCGTCGTTATCTCCAGAATATCGAGTTTGTGTTAGTTAGTTGGTTGGTTCGGGTTTTGGATGAGTCGGGCTCACTTTAGGTGTTTGGTTGGAATTAGCTAGTGTTGACTTAGGTCAACATTCTTCAGAAACGACTTGATATTAAAGTTTCATTGATTTCGTTGAGTCCAGAACTTCGTTTCTACTCTAATAGCACTATTGATTTTTGAGTATCGGGTTCCGATTATACCCAAAATTCCCCGGAGAAGTTTTTGGCTGTTGCTGGTTTTTCTGCTTTGTGTGGCCTTCAGAGCGATCATGCTCTCTCAATGCGATTGCGCTGTCCTATGATTTCCCCTTCAGCGCGATCCCACTCCTTTAGCACGATTACGCTGGTCTGTGTTTTTCCCTTCAGCGCGATCGCGCTCCTTTAGCGCGATTGCGCTGGTCTGTGTTTTTCCCTTTAGTGAGATTGCGCTCCTGTAGCATGATAGCACTGGTCTGTGATGTTTCCTTCAGCGCAATCACGCTCCTTTAGCGCGATAGTGATGACCAGCGACCAGCAGCTATATATTTTTGATCCCTTCATTTTTCAAGCATTGTTCCTCATAATTTTCCAGCTCTAAAACACAAATCCTCTCTATCAAATTGCTCCATATTAGTTCTTGAACTTGAAGAATCATTTGCTCATCTAAAATCCATGTTCCCTCGGCTATTGGTAAGTCTTCTTTCCCAACCTTTTCTTCTCTTCTTTTCCTAAATCCTCCATTGTTGCTTATTTTCAAGAGCTTGGGATTTTTGTAGAATCTACCTATTGAGCTTTGTATGATCATGGATTCTGAGTTCTCACTCCCGCAGCTTGTCTTCTCATGGTGGTAAGTTTATTTTGTTTAATTTCCGGAATTATTTCTTGAAATTCCTTCTTTAATTCTTGACTTGAGCGGGCTGTTTTGAGCCCCATTTCTTGTCCGTTTTCGCTCAATTTTTGAGCATGTGCTCCCGGGATAGTAAGGAACACATATGTGTTTTTGATTTTTAGTTTCAGGTTGTGGAGCCCACGGGCCCATTTGTGACCCGGATTTTAACCCGGCTAAGATATTAGCAATATGGGTACCGTTAGGTTTGTATTGATGCGTAGATTATTGTTTTGATAGTGGTTCCATGATTTGGAGTTTCACAGAGAAGTTTGAGCCTGTAGGACGCCGTTCCCGTAGCTAGTTATCGGATGACAGGTAGGTTATGGCTATCCCTACCTAGACTCTGCGTATATAGTCCATAACTACATTAATTAGCATCCTTGGGTGGGTTGTTATAGGTTGGTACCCCAGACCTTGTCCGCCTTTTCTGTCCGTTTATTTCATACGTTGGTTGTAGTATTCGCATAGTATCATATACTAGCCTTGTGGTCCTGTGTGGACTTGTATTGACTCTGGAACATATATGGTGGGTTATTTGGGAAAGTCTGCGAGTCCCAGACATAGAGATATCCTTTTAGGCTGGTTATGTTTGCTGAGTAGCTGTTGGACCTATGCAGAGTTTATAGGAAATGTTTGTGAGCCGCTGGATAATTTATATTTGTGTGCTAGCATATCATCCATGAAAAAGGCTTTCCCCTGCATGTTTTGTTACGATTTTGGCTGCGAGCCACTATAGATGGTTTTCCTAAACTTGCATGGCCCCGGGGGGCCTTTTTGGTATAACCTAATGATAACATGGGATTTTTGGATGATTTCACACTTGATTTTCTACTGATACTAGGATTTGTCGGGCGGAGTACTACACTTGATTTTCTACCAATACTAGGCTCTGCCGGTCGAAGTACTACACTTGATTTTCTATTGATACTAGGCTCTGCCACGCGGAGTACTATACTTGATTTTCTACTGATACTAGGCTCTGCCGAGTAGAGTACTACACTTGATTTTCTTATGGATTTAGACCCGGATACGCTCTGGGCACCCTTTGATAGGGTTGTTGAGACTTTTATTATTGATTTAGACCTGAGTATACCTCGATCACCCTTTGAGAGGGTCTTCTGAGATTACTACTACTTTTTTAGACCCGGTTCAATCCCGGGCATGCATACTCGAGATTTAGCCACTGGCTTGAACCCAAACTTATTTTTGGATGACATGTTAGAGATTTCACGTTCGTTACTGTATGTGGTCAGGGACCTCCATGGGCCCTCTATTCTGGGGCCTTGCTAGGAGACAGGTGCACCGGAGGAGGGGTATACGATGTAGGATGAGGTATAGCAGGCACGCCCCACCATGGGTCATCCTATCAAAGTGTCGGGAAGAGGTGCATACATTGTTACTATTACCGGTTCAAACATATCATCATCATGAATATTTCACTCGGATTCCACCCTTGTTTGCTGTGTGTTTCATGTACGCTCCGGTTGTATGGGCGGCCGGAGGGTTTGTTTTCACTTGATTGCATTCCTCGATTGTATAGGCAGCCGTTGGAACTGTTGGTAGATTATATGTACTCCTATCTTTACTTAGAGCTTGTCATGGCTTGCGGTTCCGGTGGCTTAGCGGTTATTAGCCTGTTGAGGCTTCGGTTGTGGAATTGATTATTGAGGGGGCTAGGGAGTTCTATCTTATTGAGGCACTTTTGTGTGGCCTTCTGAGCAGAGTGTGAGTTTTTGGTTCCATCCGTATGAGGATTTGAGTAGTGTCTCTCGGTTATTGTGGTTTAGTGATTCCATCCTAGGTTGATATTTGGGAGGTTGATCTCTGTTTATATTATCTTTGAAGTTGTATTCTTTGTATCTTTTCCTTTAGTATATTGATCCCTTCTTGAGTATGTGAAGTTGCTTCCTTCCTTCCTTTCACTTGAGGTTACCGGTATACCGCCATGTTTTCTAAACTCTCCTTTTGTATACTATTTTTGGAAGGATCTCAGGTGCGTTCTTCTTCTTACACCTGTGTTCTGTGTAGATTGGATTTTGGGGCTGGCATTGTTTGCTTATGACCCTTGGATGTCTATTTTCTGTGCTAGTTCCTTGTGCTTTCTCTATTGCTTCCGTGACTGCTTCCTTGCTATCTGCTACTTACTATTTTTATATCTTATTTGTGCTCAGTCGGCCGATGATACCTACTGAGTACCTATTGTGTTGGTGCTCATACTACACTACTACACTTTTCGGTACAAATATTAGTTGAGCTTTTTCCATTGATCATGTTGGATACTCGTGCAACGTTTGGACATCGAGACTAGGGTGAGCACCTGCCGATCAGGGCTTGTCTACATCTCATCTTTTGTACTGTTACTCCTTGTATTTTTGGAGACAGATTTATATTGTATTTTGTTACTTTTGGCACTTGTATCCCATTAGAAGCTTCTGTACTATCGATACCAAGTCTTGGGGTTGGTGTAGTTTTCTTTATGTATATATTCGGGTTATTTACTTTCGCATAGTCTAACATTACATTCTGCTTCCGCTAATTTCCGCTTATTGTGTGTTTTGGTTAGGTAGTAGCCCATTACTAACCGTTCCGGGCTAAGGGGATTGGTTCGCCTAAGAGGGGTTGTAGGTGCCATCATGACCTGAGAAATTGGGTCATTATAGCTTGGTATCAGAGCTGTAGGTTCACCGGTGTCGTGGTACAGAAGCAAGTGTCTAAGTACAGTCTCGCGGATTGGTATGATGATATCTGTATCCAAGTTTGAGGGAGGCTACAGGGCATTGTTAGGAAAAGTTTCATCTTCTTGGCTCCTTGTCTTGCTTTCCTGGCTCTACTTACTTCTAAACTTTGGTTGTTTCATTCCTTCTCAGATGCCTAAGGCAAGTTCGATAGTGGTTGGTGTCGAGGCTTCTTTTCCTGTTGCTTCAGTGCTTCCATCAGCTCCAGGACTTCAGTGTGAGAGTTTGTCGCATCAGATAGGGGTGTGGGGCCAGCCCAACCTCCTATTGGATTTATAGCGACCCCAGTTCTTCAAGGCACCATGGCCAGGACTCTGAGTCCTCATGTGGGTGTTTCAGTACTTGGTTCTTTGAGTGATGCTTCAGTCAGGGTTGAGGTTTTAGTTCTTCAGGAAGGTTGTTTGTCGGTATTGGAGTATGAGGCAAGATTTCATGACATGGTTAGGCGTACTGCTAGGGCTGTACCTTCAGAGTTTGATAGGGTTTAGAGTTTTGTTGGAGATTTGATTTCACCACTCCGTTTGGCGACCGAGCATTTGGTTACTGTTGGGATGACCTTTCTTAGGTAGTGGATCATGCTTGGGATATTGAGTGAGAAGTGAGGAGAAGGGCTGGAAAAAACAAAATGACAGCAATAAATAGTTGTTGTCCACAAATGATTTTCTGCACTTTGTAAAAAACTCGACGGGGCATTCCGGGCATAATTGGAAACTGATATTCAAAAACCAATAGTGCTAATAGAGTGGAAACGACGTTACGAACTCAACGGAATCTACGAAACTTCCATACAAGGTCGCTTAAGAGAAATGTTGACCCAAGTCAACACAACGAAAAGGAACTCAAAGGCTCGAATTGAGTCTGATTCACCCGGAACCCAAACCAACCATCTTCCTAGCCCAAACTCAACATTCCGAAGCTAATGGAATCATCACATTTCGAATCTGACACTCCGATCATCGAAAGTCACCCAAAGTTAAACTTTTAGCTCCAAATGCCCTAAAAACTGAGAAAATAACTCAAACCCCACATTGGACGTTCTCAGGCCTCAACTAAAGGTCAAACTAGACCAAACTTATCGCTCCGGAGCTAACAGAACTGTCAGAATTCAATTCCGAGCATGTTAGCTATGAATATTGACTAAAGTCAATGATATTCTAAGTTTAAAGCTCTAAAATAGGCGAACAACTAAAACGACCAAACAAACAACCAGAGCACCGAATTACCGGTCCCAGCAAGCCATAAATGACTTGGAGCCGCTACAGGAAGGCTCTAACAGTGCAATAAATATGAAACATGAAGATGATCGCAAGGGTCATCACAATAACAAACAAAGAGACAGGCAAATCCAAGAAGCTAAGTGACAATAATCAAAGCAAGAAGAACAACGACACTTACCAAAGTCTATAGGCAAGAACAATAATTGCAACAATACAGACTGAAAATTGAAACAAAGCAATGAGAATTAATAGATTGGATTAGATAATTACATAAAAAATAATTTTAAAAAATTCTGAACAATGTTTACCTAAACTCAGAATTGAATTTCTCAAAAAACAATAGAAATGGAAAGGTAACACAATTTATTTTGGAAAATACTGCCTAAAAAATTGCTAACTAAGGCTTTTTTTCTTACTAATTAACATATTGACATAACCAATTTAGAACCCATTCAAAATAAGGTGACAAAAATAAAGAACAACTAAAAAAATAGATCCAGAAAAGTACGAATTAAGAAAAGAAAAAAAGAGGAAGAAGAGAAAGATGAAGGTGTGCAACAAAATTAAAAGAGAAACATACAGTAGAAGGTGGAAGACACCAGGTAGAAGATTGAAGGCAATTGAAGATTTTTCAACACTTAAAGACAATGAAGAATGGAATGGATGTCTCTAGAGTGTTGTTGTGTCTGTTTGAAAGAGCGTAGGTTGAACACGTGGTAGAAGCTGCAACAGTTTAAAGCTATTTGAAAATTCTAATGACTTAATTATCCTCAATTTGAACTTAGAAGACAAAAACACACATGTTGATAACAATTCTTAATCACACTTCTACTATAGTAGAAATTTGTTCTCAAAATTTTTGGTGGAAATCTACGAACTTACAAATCGACTACTCATACAGTCGCTACTGATAAAGAATCTAGTATTCCTGAAAGAACCATATGTAGGAAAAATTGCATAGTTCTACTGAAAAAATCACATTATGAGAATAGTAGTTCTTACTTCCACTCAGGGAGGGCAAACCAACAGGGATAATAAATTAACATAGCTCTGACAGCCTTGAAAATGAGACTGCATCGTGAAGATTATGGGAGATAGCTTGCTTGTGGCCTTTGGAGTCCATGTGCAAGCTAGAATTACGTGCATTATATAGTAAAACTGGGATGTTTGGGTACTCATTTGCTATGATCTCTGGGAATATTGCAAATACCCCAAAAAACCCTCCAGAGTCATCCACAATGCATTGGATCCCCTGTCAAAGAGATATAATAAAAAAAATTAACAACTCATCCCAACAGGAAAAGAACACAAGTGCAAGTGAAATCATTTGTTTAGGCATTTATATAGAGATACATGTTAGATAGTAAAGGAAATAAAACCAGTTGAGTCTAAAAAGAGCAGAACACTCGAGATTTCAGAAAGCAAGGAGGAGAATATAAAGTCCAATTGCTGGTATCGGGCTGAAAGTGTTCATACTCAAACTGCTATAACATACAGATACATGCTGCTATTTATTCACCATGTTGATGCCCACAAAATGCCTCCTTCCTGAGTCCATAATTATCGAAATCCTGAATATCTGCCCATAATCCACTTAATTCATACAAACTCTATGGATGATAGTGCACTTTTAAAAAATTTGTCCAATATTGAACATCACTTTCCAAACATTAACTATATCCTTATCTTGAATTTCTGCCGGAGAATTATTGTTCACATTGTCTAAATCATTAGCTTTTCTCACGCTCTCCTGTTCTTCCTAACTTAAGTTTTGTAAGAAGAGACTCCTTCTTAAAGGTTCAGATGCATGAGTTGTGACTATGCCCTTCCTGCAAATTTGTCTAGAGACCTTCATTCATATGGGTCCATCAAACTTATCTCTATGATATAAGTAAATCAAACCTCACCCTTACAAAATCAACCAATATCTGGTTAGAAAGTGTGGCCGATAAGATATTGAGTGTGTTTTGGACAAGGTGATTTGTACAACCTTACACATATGCACTTACAAGTTACAAGTCAGGATAATATGGTAAGAAAGGTAGGTCCCTATTAAAATCAGCCACGACCACTAATAAGTAGAACTATAAACCAAAGACACTAGACGTAAGCCAAAAAAGCTCTACAGCTAGTTAAAACATTAAAATAGTCTATTGCACTTGCCTACCTTGTTCAATCTAGGCCACAAGAGATGGGGGATCTGCTTTATAATAGTTTCTAATGCCAAGAAAGCATGGTACTTCTTTGAGATCTTCATAACCAACTTCTTGTATTCGTTGAGCTTCTTCACCCCTTCCACGTCCATGTACTCCAAACCAATCTTTTCTTCTTGGAAAACAAATGCAACTAACTTTCATCACACGTGCACAAAATCATCTATAGAAGTAGCTTTTAGGTACATTAGCAACCACAAAATTTTAAGTAGTTAGGAGGACAAAATAGGTCCACTTCATAGAAAATGGACATCTATAAAAATTGTTGATTCCTCAAAGCTAAGAAACTGCCAGTCGAAAAATGAAATTTGCACTATCTAATATACAAGGTACTAGTGTTTTATGTCTAAAAATTATACCTCAGGTATCACTTCCGAGACATGTGTAATCAAAGCTACAAACTAAGTAGAAGTATTTTAAGAGTTCTCTCTGATAACAAATGTTATCATCTCATTAACACACTAAAGCTTGTAAGAAGATAATTGGATCAATGTTAGTATTATTAAATTTTATTTTATTTATATAACCGTGGTGGGACAACTTTTGTGAACATCGACTAATTCCATGGGATACTTATCACCTCCCACCAATAACAAGTAGCTAGGACAGGTGTGATCTTGAAGGGATGCTTATGCAAGTGTGAGGAAGTAGCTTCCCAAATTGTAAAAGATAAGGCATACAGGAAAAATGCAGCTCAATGATTTTTGCAATTTGCGCGGATTACCTCTCCCACATGTTGAGCATCTCTAAGTATGCAAATCTTCATCTTAGGGTGAGGAATGTGTGGCAACTTAACTGAACCACTGAAATGCTTGTCCTTTTGAGGATTATAGTTTTTCTGCCCAATCTGAAGCTTGATGGTTTCAGTAAACTTTCTTTTCTTCTCATCTGAATCATTCTTAATCACAGTGATGGCCTCCTTTATGGCATCACTCTGAAGCTTACTATAGTAAAATCAACATCATACTAGATTAGTGAAGGTAATTAACAAGAATATGTCCAAGATATTACAAATAAAAAACTTAATAAAGTTCTTAGCCAATAAGTCATGCTAAAGGCACAGAAATAAATAATTTGAAATCTACAACTCAATCAACTATACCTCAAACCAAACTAGTTGGGGTTGACTATATAAATCCTCTATATACATTTCTTTACCTCTCTTTTCTTTTCTCTAGAGGGGAACTAGAATTTGAGTTTATGGGTTCTATATTTTTTTCAAAAAATGAAGTTAATGGGTTCTTGATAAATTATTTATACATACAAAGTGATTTTTAATGACCCTTCCGGTCATTTATGCGTGTTAGCCTTTCTTGTATCAATAGAGCTTTCCTATAGCGTCCCAAGTCATTTATGGCTTGCTGGGGCCGGTAGTTTTGTGCCCAGGCTATTTTTTTGGTTTTTTTGTCCATTTCTGGTCTTAGAGCTTTTAACTTTGGAAATCATTGACTTTAGTCAAAATTCTTGGTGAACGTGCTTGGAATCGAATTCTGATTGTTTCGTTAGCTCCAAAGTGTGGACTTTGGTCCAGAGGGACCTTTGGTCGGGATCCGGGAGCTTTTCTGCTGGGAATTCCCTCTCGTTATATTTTATCAAGCCACTTGGGCTTGTTGGGTTTACTTTGGTCAACATTCGGAGAAGACTGCCTCGGATAGAAATTCCATCAGCGCCGTTAGCTCCAGAATGTCAAGTTTGTGTTAGTTAGTTGGTTGGTTTGGATTTCGGATGAGTCGGGCTCACTTTGGGTGTTTGGTTGGCATTAGCTAGTGTTGACTTGGGTCAGCATTCTTCAGAAATGACCTCATATGGAAGTTTCATCAATTTCATTGAGTCTAGAATGTCCTTTCGACTGTAATAGCACTATTGGTTTTTGAGTATCGGGTTTCGATTGTGCCCGGAATGCCCCGGAGAAGTTTTTGGCTGTTGCTGGTTTTTCTGCTTCTAGTGGCCTTCAGAGCGATCGCTCTCCCTTAGAGCAATTGCGTTGGCCTGTGATTTCCCCTTCAGCGTGATCGCGCTGGTCTATGTTTTTCCTTTCAGCGCGATCGTGCTCCTTTAGCGCGATTGCGCTAGTCTATTGTCACGACCCGATTTCTCAAGTCATGATGGCACCTACAATCCCCAGTAGGCGAACAATTTCCCGCAGCCCAGAACGGTTAGTAATGGGCTACTACCTAACCAAAACGCACCAACAAACAGAAATAAGCGAAAGTAAAACTCGAATATAAATACATAAAGGAAACTACACCAACCCCAAGACTTGGTATCAATAGTACAGAAGCTTCTAATAGGATACAAGTGCTAGTAGTAACAAAATACAACATAAATTGCCTCCAAAAGTACAAGGAGAAATAGTACAACAGATGAGATGTAGACAAGCCCCGACCGTCAGGCGCTCACCCTAGTCCCAAAGATCCAAAAGCTGCATGAGTCTCCAACGTGATCAACGGTGAATGCTCAGCTAATATCTGCACAAAAAAGTGCAGAAGTGTAGTATGAGCACCAAAACCACGGGTACTCAGTAGGTATCATAGGCCGACTGAGCGCATAGAAGATATAAAAGCAGTAAGTAACAGATAGCAAGAAAGAAGTCGCTGAGGCAATAAGAGAGGCACAAAGAGCTAGCACAGATCATCCATAACCAAGAGCTTCAAGTAACACATGCTAGCATAGAAATACAATTACACAGAATCACAGGTGAAGGAAAGGAGAACGCACCTGGACTCCTTGCACAATAATATAAGTAAGTAGAGAGAGAGTTGAGAAAATAGTGGTATACCTATAACCTCAAGTGGAAAGAAAAGACGGAGAGCAGTCTAACATACTCAAAATGGAATCAACCAGTATAAGGAAGTCATAACACCAATCCAATCACATGATAGCATAACCAGGGAATCACCTCACAAGTACAACCCTAGGATGAAATAACTAGGCCATAATAACCGAGAGATACCACTCAGCTTCCTACAAGAATAGAACTAGAGTCTCATACTCTGCTTAGAAGGCCACACAAAAGTGCCTTAATAAGATAGGACTCTAAAGCCCTCTCAATAATAAAAAATCCCACAACCAAAGCCTCAACAGGCTAGCCATAACTAATCTTTCAAGAATTGGGTGCCAAGACAAGCTCTCTAAGTAAAAACAAGAGTAAATATAGTCTACCTACAGTCCCAACGGCCGCCCATACAACCGAGGAACACAATCAAGTGAAAACAAACCCTCCGGCATCCCATACTACCAAAGCGTACACTGAACACACAACAAACAAGGGTGGAATCCAATGCATGATATGATATGAAATAGAACCTCTGTATGTACCTCCTCCAGTGCCAATCAGGCCCAGCAGGTAGGTTCCATGGAAGGACTCAGCCTGTATACCTCTACTCCACCGTATACCCTTCCCTCCAGCGCACGCAGCCCGAAGCCCCAGGCCCGAAGCGGCAAGGTCCATGGAGGTCCCCAACCCCATACTAAAACTCAGTATCAAGACATGTCATCCAGAAGCAAGTCCGGGATCAAGATAGAGACCCAGTCTCAAGTATGCATGCCCAGACCCCGTCCAGGACTAAAGTAGTAGAAAATGCCTCAAAAACCCCTCCAAGGGTGCCCGGGCATAACCGGGTCTAAAACTGTAGTAAATCAAGTCTAGTGCTCCACCCCGTAGAGACGAGTATCAGTAATAAAATCAGTGCAAAAACATCCAAAAATCCCCTTTTCTATCAACAACAGTACCAAAAATAGGCCCCCAGGGTCTTGCAAATTTAGGAAAACTGTCAGTAGTGGCTCACAGCCAAGACTGTAGTAAAACATGCAGGGGAAAACCTTTTTCATGGATGATATGCTCGCACACAAATATAAAAGTAGCCCAACGGCTCACAACAATTCCTATCAGCCCTGCACAGGCTCTATAGCCACTCAACAGACATAACCAGCCTAAAAGGATAATCTCTATGTCCGGGACTCGCGGACATTCCCAAATAGCCCATCATCTATGTTCCAGAGTCAATACAAGGTCACACAGGACCACAAAGATAATATACATTACTACGCGAATACTACAAACAACGTATGAAATAGACGGACGAAAGGCGGGCAAGGTCTGGGGTACCAACCTATAACAACCCATCCAAGGATGCTAATTAATGCAATTATAACCTATATACGCAGAGTCTAGATAGGGGAAAACCATAACCTACCTGTCATCTGATGACTAGCTGCGGGAACTGCATCATCCAGACTCGAACAGTTCCAGGAAGCTCCGAATCACACAAAACAAATACTTTCATTTGAAGCCCCAAAGGCGTCTCTATGAAGCCTAACCAACCAAGGTAATGGAACAATTGCTAGAATCGACGAGGCTGCAAGAACGAGGCATAACCATTTGATAAGGTGTTAATGTCACACTCGCGACCAACCAACTCCAAAGAATTAAAAAATGAGGCCAATAACAATAACAAATGGCAGCTAAATCCAACAACAATACGTTAACCACATCTCCATGGAGCGACGAGCTCCCGAGGCACTATTTCAAGGCATACTTCAAGTTTGTCCAATCCAATCATTATCGTATGCGATCCCAAAAAGAATGACACAATTTACCAATCCCTCCAGCACCTTACCATTACCAGAAAACCACAACAATAACCAAACATAACAAGATAAAGGGGCTGTCCAAAGCCACAAATCCAAAATACCACTTCGTGGCTGAAAAATCCATAAAATAATACTAGAACATATAATAATGAAGGAGGGTCGTAGGGGAGAGATTTCTTTGATAAAAATATTCAATATCCCAAGATTAACAACCTGCCTCCTTGCAAGAACAACAAACAGATCCAAAATCAACAAGAAACTACTACAAGATATCGGCAACAACAACTTTTCATAACTAGAAGCTTAAAATCTTGATCCAACAAATAGATAAGTATACGGGATCCATACCTCACCAAAATAACTCCATAGCTACTGCCAAATACTCAGAAAACACCTGCTGGCTCCCTGCATCAACACCCACGAAGATACGCCATGAAATCGACGGGGAAAACTATACCAAAATGACGAGCTCGCGACGTAGAGCAACTTTCGTTAAACTTCCGAATTGAAAGGATCAAAGTCCATGGATTATTTATGGACTCTCCCTCTAATTTTCTGAAGCTTTTGGGTGATTTTTATGAATTAAAACGAAGCTGGAACACCTTTTATAAAGCAAAACTGACTTAGGATGCGGGCCCCACCTTGACGTGTCTGCTTGCGCGGTCTTACGAAAACGTGAATATCTCTCTATTCTGAAGTCGTATGGATGAACGGTTTAGTGTGTTGGAAACTAGACTCGTAGACTTCAATTTGGTATATTGGGGGCCCAATAAATATTTATAGATAGGGAGAAACACCCCAAGACATTTAACCCAAATTTGAAGAGAATTCCTTAAAGGAATTTACAATAACTTTTTCCGACTTTTGTTTCGCAACTTGCTTGACTTCAAAACTTATCATACGACCATTTTGCGATTATAATACCTCATAACACATCCTTCTTAGTATATTAGACACTATTAGTCTTACCCCAAAGTGACGGGTTACTTTAAACCTTCCAAACGGGCGAGGTGTTACACGAGGCATTTCTTTAATTCAAACTTTCGAGTAAGGAATTCCTTTAACGTAGAACCTTGGTTTAATTCTTTGATATTACCAAGAATGTTATCGGAAGTCAACGATTTCCAAAGTTGAAGCTCTAAAATGAGGAACGGCCATAAAGACCAAACTAATGGCCTGGGCACCGAACTACCGGTCCCGACAAGCCATACATGACTTGGGCTGCTACAAGTAAGCTCTAATGGTACAAGAAAGGCAAAAACTTGTAAATGACCGAAAAGGGTCATTACATTATCCACTACTAAAAAGACTTTCGTCCCCGAAAGTCAGGAAGGAATAAAATACCAGAGATTTAAGGACAACAAATACCACGCCCGTACTAGTCTCTCGGACAACCCGGGTAACCTTCACGACCGGACGGCACCCAATAGAACAAAACCAAAGAAAGCAACCAAGCCTTAATTTCATACTAGCCAAGCTAGATTTCAACCTCCAAAGATCTACCAACCCAAACTGAACCTCAAGAATCTTAACCAAAAATCACCTACACAACACCTAAACTAGAGCTTTATCCTTCATTCGAGGATGAATGATCCCAAAGAGGGATAATGTAGTGCCCCAAACTTAAGATACGCGTGCAACTCGTAAACATGAAGGAATCATTATGAACCAAGAGGATGAGGTTTTGAATGGATAATTATACAAAGGGACGCTTATACTAAGCCATTTGAAGTGATATACCAAGGTTATAGACCAAAGGGAGACTTGGAACAAAAGTTCAAATTGAAGGATTCACTACGGTGGACTATTTCAAGCAAGCTAGTACAAGGTCATACTTGTAACGGGTATATCTCCCAATATAAAATGATTTAGAGGTCCTATGAAGTACCAAATTAAAGGTATTTGAGTCTAATTTTCAACGCAACAAACTTCTCATCCATACAATCTTGGAGTAAAAGGTTGTGCGCATCTTGATGCTAGAGTGGATGCTTAATCCCCCTCCAGGGCTACTTCTGAGGCACGTACACATGGCCCAGCCCCCTCAATGACCAAAAGTATCCTTCATCTTCACTCGAGGAAGGTTATTGTTTGAATTGGAGTTAAGACTCACCTTGTTGCATATTTCTAGTGAAATTATATAATTTGTGATTAGTCTTCAGACGTGATTGTATTATACATGTTTTTCTCGGTTATGCTTGTATGAATAAGCTAAATGAACAGGAAGTGATAAGTAAGATGAAATGACTAAGTATGAATAGTGTCTTAGGCACTGAATGTTTTGATGAGAATATGGGTCTGAGAACTCGGATATCCAAATATTGTTATGGATATATTGATATGGAGCATATACCTCATTGGTATGGTATATGCAGCGGATACCTCATCGATATGGTACATGGACAACCTAGGGTCCTCTGCAAGTCATAGCTAGTGGGCAGCCATAAGACCCATAGCATGTGTGTACACCTTTTACCTTATTTTGTATTGTTATATTGCTTCTATGAATTATAAACTTGACTTAATTGCTATTGAATTGACTTGTAAGACTATCTCTTGATTACTTATATGCTTAGTGTTGGATTCCTATTTCTGGTTATATGTTTTACTACTTTCATATTATACTGTTGGGTACTACCCTGTGCTCTTCATTTATTAAATGCTTACTGTGTTCCAAAGGCTGAGTCGCGACCTCAGCCTGGGTAAAGCGACCGAATGCAGATTCAAGGGTGAGCATAATCTTCCAGGCTTTCATGGATCTTCCATGAGTTGTTGTCCTTCCTTCGGGCAATGGAAATCTTTATCCTTACTGTTAATAGTTGATATTATATTCTTAGACTATGTTGGTTTAGTAATTATGGATGATGAATTTCAGTTTCTAGGGATATGTTAGTTGAATGTTTTCCACATATTCTTTCATTACTTTATCAATATTGATTCATTTATGATTTAAGTGTATTATTTATATCCTCCAATACTTGGATCGTCCTATCTGACTGGCCATCAGTTTAAGGATGGAAAGTTGTACTGAAGGTAAGTTGAGTGCCCAACTCTTTATGTAACATACCCCAAAACATAGAGGTAAACTGCGTACCCCTGTCAGAAATGATGGACAGTGGTACCTCATGCAATCTCACGATCTCTTCCACATAAATCTTAGCTAATTGTTGTGAATTGTAGTCCATACTGATGGAAAAAAATGAACTGACTTGGTTAGCTTGTCCAAGTCATCTCGTCCACAATGACCCAAATAGATTCATACTTCCCCAAAGTCTTAGGAAGACCCACCACGAAGTCCATGGCTATCCGTTCCCACTTCCACTCTAGAATGGGCATCCTCTGAAGTAGTCCTGTAGGTCTTTGGTGCTCATACTTTACCTGCAAGCAATTTTGACATTTGGACACAAAATTAGCTATGTCCCTTTTCATCTTGAGCCACCAGTAAAGCTTCCTCAAGTCCTTGTACATCTTGGTTACACCCGGATTAATCGTATATCGCGAGCCATGAGCCTCTACCAACACTTTCTGAATAATATCATCAACCCAAGGAACACAAATCCTCCCTTTAAAATTCAACACCCTGCCAGCATCCAACGTGGCATCCCCGGACTCTCCGGATATTTCCTTGCTTTGAAGCCTGCTCAACTGCGAATCCAATAGCTGCTTGGCCTTTATCTCCTCTATGAAGGTGGATTTAACCTCAATACTAGCTAACACTCCAGACCATTCTGAGATACCCAGGTGCATGAGTTTAGATTCCAAAGCCTGAATCCTCCTTGCCAACGGTCGTTTGGACACCCCCAAACAAGCCAAATTTTCCGTGCTGACTGTCTTCCGGCTCAATGCATCAGCCACCACATTAGCCTTACTCGGATGGTACTGGATGGTTACATCATAGTACTTTAACAACTCTATCCACCTTCTCTGCCTCAAATTCAAGTCCTTCTAAGTAAAAACATATTGCAGACTGTGATGATCAGTGAACACCTCACACTTGACACCATAGAGATAATGTCTCCAAGTCTTGAGTGCAAACACCACCACTGCCAACTCTAAGTCGTGGGTTGGGTAATTCCTCTCATGTACCTTTAACTTCCTAGATGCATAGGCTATCATATTCCAGTCCTGCATCAACACAACACCTAAACCTGAATGTGAAGCATCACAATAAACGATAAAATCCTTACCTTCCATCGGCAATGAAAGGATGGAAGCCGTGGTAAAGAGTGTCTTGAGCTTTTGGAAGCTCTCCTCACACTTTTCTGACCACACAAATGGTACATCCTTCTGAGTCAACCTTTTCAAGTGAGTAGCAATAGATTAAAATTCCTTGACAAATCTACGATAGTAACCTTCAAGTCCCACAAAACTCCTCACCTCAGTCACAGAGTTAGACCGGGCCCAATTCTTGACTGCCTCAATCTTTTAGGGATCCACCATCACCCCATTTTCTGACACTACATGACCCAAGAATGCAACTGAAGTCAACCAAAATTTACACTTAGAGAACTTTGCATAAAGCTTTTGGTGCCTCAATATTTCCAACACAATACTGAGATGTTCAGCATTCTCCTCCCTATTCTTGGAGTAGATCAAAATATCGTCAATAAAAATGATGACGAATGAATCCAAATAAGACTTTAACACCCCATTCATCAAACTCATGAATTCTGCCGGCACATTAGTCAACCAAAATGACATCACTAAGAACTCATAATGCCCATACCGAGTTTGAAAAGCAGTCTTAGGAATGTCCTCGGGCCTAATCTTCAACTGATGATACCCTGACCTCAAGTCAATTTTTGATAACACAGATGCACCCTGTAACTAGTCAAACAAATAATCTATACGGGGTAAAGGGTACTTATTCCGGATGGTTACCTTATTCAACTACCTGTAATCTATGCACATCCGCATACTATCATCATTTTTCTTCACAAACAAGACTGGAGCACCCCAAGGCGAAGCACTGGGACAGATGAATCCCTTATCTAGGAGTTCCTGAAGCTAAGTCTTAAGTTCCCTTAACTCTACCAAAGCCATACAATATGGAGGAATGGAAATTGGGGGAGTGCCCAACTCCAAGTCAATACAGAAATCAATATCCCTGTCTGGAGGCATACATGGCAAATCCACCGGAAACACCTCTTGAAACTCTGAAACAATCGGAACTGACTCAATAGATGGGGACTCCACACTATCATCCCAGAGATGAGCCAAAAAGTCCAAACACCCTCTCCCCACTAGCTTCCTAGCCCGAATGAATAATATTATCTTGGCCGGCTTAGGCCTGTACACACCTTCCCACTCTAGCCTATCCTTACTCGGAATCTCTAGAGCCACAGTCTTTGTGTTACAATTTAATACATCATGATAAGAGGATAACCAGGTCATTCCCAAAATGACATCAAAGTCTACCATATCCATAATAACCAAGTCTACCCAAGTATACAACCCAACAAAAAATATAGAACAAGCATGATAAACATGAGTCACAATCACAGACTCTCCAACCGGGGTATAAACATAGATAGGGGAATCAAGGATATCATAAATCAAGTCCAGACCCATAGGAAATTTCACAGACACATAAGAGTAGGTAGAACCTAGGTCAAAAAGTACTGAAGCCATCCTATCACAAACAAGAATTGTACCTGTGATCACTGTGTCTGATGCCTCTGCCTTAGACCTCCCTGAAAAATCATAACACTGAGCCCAGTCATCAATCTAAGCTACTTCCTTTGCTAGATATGCCACACCCCTGCCTGCACCACCGTTCTCCCTGATTCCTCAGCATCCCTGAAAGTTACCTCGCCCACCCTGTGGACGACCTCTAGCATGGCCACATCTACCTGCCGGGACCACAACCTTAGACTGCTGATGTGCCTAATTACCAGTCTGTCTGTGAGGGAACTCCCTTTTAAAGTGGCCCAGATCACCACGATGGAAATAACCACGATCAATAAAAGTCCTGCTGGTAGATATGTAAGAAGCTCCCTGGCCCCGAGGAGCTGAAAATTGTTGATTAGCTCCCAAATGACAACCTGTAGCAGCAGGCAAAGGTGATTGAATAGGACAAGTAGAGTAGACCTGCTGATTGTGGCCCCTGGAGTGTGAGCCACTGAAGTTTCCATCATTCTGGGGCCTCTTGGCTAACACTTTAGCTCGCCCAACCTGCTTGACCCCTTCTAACTTCTTAACATAATCTGTTACCTCATTGAAGCCCTTCCCTACTGAAGTCATGTGCACCGATAACACTTGCAAATCCGTATTCAAGCCCTTTACAAATAACAGAATACGCTCATCCTCTGAACTCAACAATTGTGTAGCAAAATGAGACAAGGCATGAAACTTAGCCTCATAAGCAGAGACCGACATATTATCCTGTTCCAGAGCCAGAAACTTATCATTTTTGCAATCCCTCAAAGTACGAGGCACATACTTCTCTAATAAGAGAGCGTGGAACTGCTTCCAAGTCAGTGGGGGCAAAACAGATTACCAACATTCCACATAAGATCTCCACCACTGCTTAGTATCACCCTGCAGCTGAAACATGACAAACTCAACTCCATGTTGTTGCATAATGCTCAGCTTGTGCAGCCTCTCATAAAAGTCCAATATGAACTCATAAGAATCTTCCTTTTCAGTGCCCTGAAACGTAGGAGGTTTAAGCTTAAGGAACTTGGTCAGCATCTCGTACTCATTCCCTGTCATGACCAGACCTAGCATTGGTCTGGAGAAGTCATTTGTGCCTAACGTCGCATCCATTCTAGGAGATGTAGTAGCCGTTGTCTAAGTACCCAGAACCTGATATGCTATCCCATTAGGGTTGGCTCCAGCACCAACCAACCCACTCAAGAAGGACCACACTTGTTGAAAAGCTTCGAGTGTGATAGGGGGAAGTCCTGCACCTCCAGCCGGTGTTGCCTCCGCCTGCTCTACACCCTCCTCAATAGAAACCTCGACCTCCTCGTCAACCTTATCCTGGGGTAGGGGAGGGGTGAACTTATGTTCTCCTGCAGCCGCTTGAGCTCTACCCCTGTTGCTCTACCTCGGCCCTGCCCTTGCCTCCTCCTCTACCTCTGATAGTGGGGCCCACTGCTGGGACCGCTGCTCTTTCTCCCTTGTTCCTTATGTTAACCATCTTTGTATAGAAGAGTGAACAAAATCAGATACCAATTTGTATCACCAGATACAAATTGGAATCAAGTTATAACACAAAGGAATAAAGAAGAGATAGTTTTCCTAAAGTCCTTTAGCCTCTCGAAGAAAAGTACAGATGTCTCCGTACCATTTTGAAGGACTCTACTAGACCTATTTTGGTACGACGAGATGAATTAACCTAGGACTCTGATACCATCTTTGTCATCACCCAAACCGCCATGAGTGGAACCCACCCAATACCCTCGGGTGAGCGGACCAATATCGATCCAACACTTAACCCTTCTAGCAGCTTAAAACTAATGCATAAAATAAACTATTAATAAAATCTCAACAATATATCATAAACTGCAGAAACATCCTCCCTAGAACCTGAAAGTCATTGTACCAAAACATTCTACCAAATTGTCTAGAAAATACGGGTTTGCAACCCCAAAATAAGCAAGGTCTAAGTCTTTAGGCTGGGATCTCCGTCTAACTCAAAGTATATTCTTTTCATCTTCTGAAAGTGAACATCAATGATGTCCCTATAAAACGAGACACACTTCATTTCGAAGAAGTATCGTTGTTGCTCCTCTTGCCTTTGGTTGTTTTGGAAGTTTTTCAACTTCCTTGCTCTTCTCTGTGAGCAATTTAGAATCATCATCTACCAAAATGGGTTTTTCAACCTGAACACCCACACCCTCATCACTTACCTTTTCATCAACAATGAGCTCATCTTCGTCAATAACATCATCTTTCTGCTTTTGAATTATCGGATGTGCGTTCGGTAATGTATTACCGCTTCTGGTAGTGATCGCCATACCATTTCCGTCGTTTCTCGGGTTTTGAATTGTGTCACTCTGCAATGTACCCATTTTTCTTTGATTTAGAGACGTCGAGACTTGACTCATTTGTTGCTCTAGCTGCTTGATTGAGGTGGAATGAGAATCCACCAACTGGCTCATTGATGATAATTCAGATTTTATTTCCTTGACTCCGGAGTCAGTAGATTCCACCTTCAACAACATCTTCGCCATCATATTCTCTAATTTAGACGTCCCTGTCTCATTGCTAGCTCTTTCTCGATTACCAGGTGGTACGTATACCCCACCTCTATAAGTTTTATTTTTCCAGTTCCCCTGATCACGATCTCTGTAGCCAGCTTTTTCATAATAGTTGTCCTTCTGATAGTTCCGACCTTGGTTTCCCTGACCATTGGCCTGGAAACCCCCCAAATAATTAGCCTCCTCATCAAATTCAAACTTTGCTGCTCTACCTTGGGAACCCACAACTTTCACTTTCTCCAAATCTCCTGACAACAAATGTTTTGTCAATAAATCCATTTGCGTTTTTAGATGGGCCATATCTTGATCCCACTCTTCCTCCTTCGTTCGTTGCTCTGCTGACATAACCATTGCATAAGTTCTAGCTGCTACCTCTGTATCCCATGTATGTCAAGCCTGGTTGGTTTTGGTGAGCCGGTCCAAAATAGTTGTGGCCTCAATAAAAGTGAGACCCATAAATGCTCCACCTGCTACGTTATCCAGTGTCGGCTTGGTAGCCGAATTAAGTGCCCTATAGAATGTTTGCATTAGGAAATTTTCGGTCAACTGATGGTTCGGGCATTGTGTCAACTTCTTCTTGAACTGCACCCAAGTCTCATGTAAAGCCTCATGAGGTTGTTGTCTAAAATTGCTAATTTCATCCCTCAACTGTATAATCCTGGAGGGAGGAAAGAACAACACAACAATTCCCTCAATTTCACAAACCTTTTCAAGAGTTGCAAAAGACTTACAACTATGACCAAGTGACAACAACCAATCCTCAAGAAATGACTTAAAACCACTAGAACCAATCATTCTCATTTGATTCCTTTTTGGAAAGTATCAACATCACCGCTATCCTAATTCGCATGCCCTCACAACAAACAAAGTCCCCAAAACACACTATTTACGATGATAAAACAAGGGACACATTCACAACACTCACACTCACAAAGGACATCAAGAATGAACAAGTATCAAACCATAACCTTTCCCTTATTTTCAATCGCTACTAACTCAAAAGAAATAAGTCGTAGATCTGAAAGGACTTTTCTATGCGTGTAATGTAGGCTCGGGGACGGGTAGGATACGCATTTGGATTCAAGTGACTACATCCTCCTCTAACTCCACACAACTTTTTCAATTTGAAATCAAAGCCATTTCTTTTCATTTTCATTCAATACAAGACACCATTTTACTCATTTAAATTGGGGCCCAAATTTTATCAATTTGTTCACCTTCGAGGATTCATTTCTTTTCTTTTCTTTCCTCTTTTCCTTTCATTATTTTATTCTTTTTCAAATTCTTTCTTCTTTTTGACAATTCCTTTAGAATTCGATCCACAAACCAAAATTACTCACTTGCCACTCCTCCAAGGTACTTCTTTATTACCCCCAACTTAGGCTTTTAGCCTCGATTTCACACTTGTAGAGTTCAAGAAGGGATGGGTTCAAAGAGGGATTTGTTTTCAAAATGGTTCAAGGCTTTTACCAAGGTTGCCAAGGAAGAGGTATTAGGCTCAAGAGGGGTGACTAGTGATACAATTTGAGTGCAATGGTGGGCTTTGAAGGCTTAGTAAGCTTTAATAATAACAAAGAAGGCCTAAGGTCATTCCTGCAACCAACATATTTAAGACTAGCATTAGAATGACTAACCGGGTAAGTTCTAGATGACACAAGCAAGAACGATAATTATTCAACAAAACTCACAACACATGGCATGCGAACTATTCAAGATAGATCAATTTGTTTCCTAAACAAGGACAAATAGAGCCACACTTTGCATCTATGTAATAACTAATTGGTCAAAAGTAACAAAAATATTAAAGGCATTGTCACAAAAATAATTTCCTTTCCAACTATGTCACAAGAATTTTTGGAGTGGTATGCTCAATTTAGCTTAATTCACATACAAGACTAAATATATCAGAACCAATCAAATCATTATCCAACTTATCTCAAAAGATGATAACTTTCCCTTAAGGATGACATCACTCCGTCTATCATTGGGCCAAATCATCTATCTAGATCGATATGGCTACTCAGACTTCACCAACATGAAAATCCCAAAACACATGCGACGTGCGATTTGCACGAGCCAAGGTGCGGGTCACATATGAAACGCACAAACCAGGAAGTGTAGGTTTCCCTTCTGCCCAGCATGTGCGAAGCACATGCGTTTCACATATCGGCTCATGCCACACAATGCTACCAACTCTGGCAAGTTTGATCTAGCCTACCGAGTAATCAAACTTCCCCTGGCTCTCAACACCAATTAAAGCTACTATAGAAAAGAAGATAAAAGAAGCTATAAAACAAAACAACTAGTCTAACAATGTTTGAACAACACAAGACCCAAAACGGGTGAAAACAAAATATCCACCTTGCTTGATGGATTTCACACCTTTCTCTTAGATTTCTAGCGAGGCCAAGAAGGTTTGGAGCTTAACACACATGCCTTCTTCACTTGCAAAGTCATGCTTTCTATTAAGATCACAAGAACCACTAGAAACATTATTAGAACAAGAGGAGAGAGGAGGACGGTCATCATTAGGGGATTCGCTCCAATGTCCATCACGACCACTACACAAATAGCAATTGCGCCCATTATAGGAGTGAGAAGGTGAATACCTCACTCTCCTAAGTCAAATTTTACACCTTTGCCTAAGGTGGGGTCCTTCACAATAAAAACAATAGTCAGAAATATGAACTGGGATATAGCCACCAATATTTCTTGCATTCTGGGTTTCCATGGTATCAATCAACAAAATAAAACTAAAGAAAATAAAAATAACTATTCACAGAATTGAACTAGAGTAAGCAAACTCAAATTCTAAACTAAATCAATACGTCAAATTGCTCCATGGCAATGGCGCCATTTTTGATATTGCTTAAATATACTATCCAAGATATATGTATCGATGATCGTTAAGCAAACCACATTTATACTCCCGATGTGAGTCGGGGTCAATCCCACAAAGACCAATGTAATCGCGATTGAGCTAAAAAGAATCCAAGGAACTTATTGGAGTTCAAAAAGCAAAAAAGGAAAAGACATCGACAGGGTTTTTTAAATCTAAAACAATGGATAAAAGATAATTAATTACAAGATAGATTGATCAATGGCTTTTACCTTGCTTACACCAAGCAAGGATAACAAGGGATAATTGCGAATGGAAATTCAATTCACAAGACTTTCACCCAATTAACACGTAGGTAATCTTGGTTAAAGGTATGCATATCCATCTCTCGACAAATCAAGCATATATCTTGTGTGTTCTCTCGAATCACAACAAGTGAGCAATAACCAATGAATTCAACTTGGGTGAGTTGGCTATCTCTAGCTCCAACTCTTAAATGGGGGTTTCTGGCCAATTGAGTTATTCCTAGCCTCAATCCAAAGTAAAATCCCAAATCTCCACTATTGAACCTTCCCGAAATAAGGAACTCCTCTCTCAAGAAAGAACCCAATTAGAATTCTAAGTCAATGTTTGCAACCATTAACTATAAATTCAAGAATGGAGGATTCAATAGACCCACATAATTAAGCAAGAGTAAATACAAAACATGAATTCAATACTCAAATAAGTATTATCTCTAATACAAAACCCAGATCTCAATTCAACAATTACACCTACAAATTAGAATTTAAGAACAAGAGTTGAAGAATGAAAACTAAAGATTTTACAATAAAAAGCATCCAAATCTTCACTCCTCTAGTGTTGGTTGATGAACTTGCTCTCCAAGATTGCCAAGAGTTATGATATTTTGCCAAAGATAGCTTCTAAGATGGATGAGAAGTGTTTTATATGGATTAGGATTTCCAAAAGTGGGAATTTCCAAATCTGTCCTGCAACGGATGACTTCTTCATTGCGATTGCGAGGCTTTATATTTTCTTTCCACGCGATTGTGTGGCTTTACTCTCGCAGTCATGTGGCTTTGATTCCATGTGCATCGCGGTCGTGTTCCTTGTAGCTTGCGGTCGTGATAGACAACTTGATTCCCTATGCATTGCGGTTAGGAGGTGCGAAACGCACTAGCCATTATGCTGGTCATACCTTGAGATGAAAAGTGAAGTGCTGGTCACACCAGCTGATGTGTGTGTCACACCAGGGTCGCCCACAGGAGAGATTCACTGGCAGTTTCTTCTATGCTCCATGGGATCATCCAAATGTGTAATTGCTTCACTTGGAGTGTAATGAGGTTCTTCCAAGCTCCCCTTGGTGCTCCAAGGGTGTTTGTGGCTTGGATCTTCTTATATAGACGTTGAAGTGTAAGTCTAGCATGAATGTTGCTGGGCGATATCGCATCATCCTCCCCTTCTTGAAAAGGATTTATCCTTGAATCCAAACCTTGCAAAAATATAAGAACGACAAACAACCACAAATTCCTCATGGTATGAGGGTTAGCACATGGGTTAACATAAGAAGTAGTATTCCTATGCGACACATTCTTAAGGAACAACCAAGCATTCCCCATTGTAATGAAAATGAAGTCAACATATGGAGTACAAGGGAATTGGTTATTCCACACAACAAAGAGATATGACCATCCAAAGGGTGGTACCATTAAAAGCTCACATACCTATGAAGGGTCTCCAGGGTCAAATCAATATGAGACCCAATCAACTTGGTCACACAAACAAGGGTCTAACCCCACAACAAGCCTACCCCTCTCGCTTGTTCTTTCAAAACTAACATGAACATCATCGAATGCAAAGAGGTAGTAGAGAAAGGTATTTATCATTCTAGTCTCATCCAAGGTGTTTCCACATGCAAGTTGGAATACCTAAGGATTAAGTGATAATATTTGGGCATACTTAACCTTGTCTTTTCACTTTATTCAAGCTTACATAAGATGTATACTAAACACAATCATGAATATCTTCTGCGAACTTGACATTTAAAACCCCCTCCAAAATACCGGAAACTATCGATTACTAGTCAACTAAATTACTAACGACTTAATTTACACTTTATTCCCTGTGGGATCGACCCCAACCTTGGTTGGGTTCTATATTTGACAACGACCTCTTATGCTTCATAATTAGAGTCGTAATTTGGGCGTATCAGTAGTCTCTATCTTACTTCTACTTCTGCTTATTTCTGCTTATTTCTGCTTATATTGTGCGTATTGGTTAGGTTGTGGCCCATTACTAACCGTTCCGGGCTACGAGAATTGATTTGCCTACTGGGGGTTATAGGTGTAATAATGGCCTGAGAAATCAGGTTGTGATAGGAAGTTGGATTCCATGTAGCTCATATGTTCTATGTCGGTTACGAGAATCTCCCACAAAAATGGCTTTAAGTACGAAAATGTACATGACTCAAAGCTTTCACATTTAAAAATTATTACTTATGCCTTATGATTATAAATATGTTTTTGGCTTATGATATTACTTTGAGTCATTACATCATATTTTTACCACTACTGCATTATTTCAGCCCTAAATATGTTTTCAAGTATTTTTTATCACGAATCATGCATATCTCAGATACTAAGTATATTTCATAGTAATGATCGCATACTTCTTGTATTGCATCTTATGATGATGTAGGTTCAGGCACTCACTCCAAGACTCATGGCTAGACCCAACAAGATTTCCAGTCATGGTTTGTAAGTCCTCATCATTCGAGGGCTAGTTATGAGTTTTTTTTAGTTTTTATGGCTTTCTTTCATTACTTAGAGTTAGTTGGGTATCTTGTCCCAGCAACTCGCCTAATCAATTTATAGAGGCTTTTCATACATAATTAGACAATGTATTCAGATTTGTTTCACTCAGACTATTTTGTTATATAGATTTGGTGCTCCCTATTTCAGTTAATATTTTGTTCCATATGTTTGTTTCGTATGTTTCATCTCACTTATCACTTCTTGTTCATTTAGCCTATTCATATAAGAACAACTAAGAAAGCATATATAAGACAACCACGTCCGAAGATCAATCACAGGTTATACAATTTCACAATATGCAATAAGGTGAGTCTTAAATCCAATTCAACTATAACCTACCTCGATTGAAGATACAACATCCTCAAGCTAGCTCCCCACTTCTTTGTCCTTTCGTAATTCTCCAGAATGCACAAGGTCTAGAACTAACAATAATGTAAGAGTAATTATCCAATTACCACTTATCTCAGGCTTTGGGAATCAAACCTAATCATTCTACCCATTAAACAAGGTTTCTAGCATTCCCCAAGGGTTAATTAATCACTAATTAGACCCATTAAATTCATAGGATCAAGAACCCACGGTTTCTAATTAAGTTCATATATTTTCCATCATTTTTAAGTCTAAAGGTTTAACCTTTATGGAGCCCAAAGTTCTCTGCTAGCCTTAAATATGTTGAGAACTAGTAATTTTATATTAGAACTCATAGAAACACAACTTATGATCAGTTCTAGGCTATTTTTCACCTAACCATAGGGTTCTTCCCCAAGTTCATTCTTTTAGGGCTTAATTGCAAGAAATCCACCATTAATTCTTCCCCTCCAATATTTAAAGAAGATAATTAATCAATAAATTAAGAGTTCTACGGATTACTTACCTCAATCAATGGGGTTTTCCCTTGTTTTCTTGGAGAAACCACTTGTTAGAGGTCTAAAACAAAATATAATAATGAGAGAAATGATTCAGAAAACTGCAGGTCGCATGGCTATACTGCCTTGTAATCTCGTCGCAACATAGACACTTTCTTTGTCCTGATGGATTATTGTGATATGGACCATTTATTGTGATAGATTATCGCAATAAGGCGTCCATCTGTCGTGGAAAGGAAATTTCTAGAACATTGTTATCTCACTCCCAGGCCCTCATTTCTCAACACCCATTATTTCATAGACACCACGAATTATTCCATATATGGCAACTATCATATTCGGTGTTCTACGACTCCAATTCTCATCTCAAAACTTCCTATGAGATCCTATAGCAGTTGGCTACCTAGAATTAGACACCACACTAACACATGACATCACATGAAACATGAATTACCTCTAAGGTACATAACACTATATGTTTTTCTGAGCTCACCCTAGCTCGAGATTTTCAATTTTCACCTAGGGACTTTTCTAGGTAGGTACTTATACCTTAATTCAGCATAATAATGGAATAGGTCATTATATTAGATATCAATTAAATAATCGTTCATCCCCAAATGACCCTCAAGAAGAAAATAAGGGGAAAGAAGACTCTCTGAATTGGTGAACAAGTGAGGATATTTGTTCCGCATATTTTTATCAGTCTCCCAAGTGGCCTCCTTAACAGGACGATTCTTCTACTAGACCTTGGCAGATGCAATTTCCTTGGTTCTCAACTTCTAAATATCTCAATAGAGAATGGCAATAGCTTCTTATTCATAAGAGAGGTTCTTATCTAACAGGACTGAATCGCAACAAATAATGTAATTACCATCACCATGGTACTTCTTAAGCATCGACACATGTAATCTCGGATGAACTTCTAACAGACTAGGTGGTAAAGCCAACCTATAAGCCACAGGCCCTACCTTCCAAAGAATCTCAAAGGGTCCAATATATCTTTAAGTTAACCTGCCTCGCCTTCCAAATTGAATAACACCCTTCATGGGTTAGACATTTTGCAAAACTTGCTCACCTTCTATGAAGTGCATCTCTCTAACCTTCATGTCTGCATACTCTTTCTGCCGGCTTTAAGCTGCTAAAAGTTTCCCTTGTATGAACTTCACCCTTTCCATAGAGTAATTTACCAAGTCTGTACCTAAAGGTTTCACTTCAGATGAATCAAACCAACCAATAGGAGATCTATACCTTATCCCATACAAAACTTTGAATAGGGCCATATCTATGGTGGAGTGGTAACTATTGTCATAAGCAAACTCCGCTAGCACTAGATATTGATCCCTATGACCCTCAAAGTCCATCACACATGTGCAAAGAATGTCCTCTAACACTTGAATCGTACGCTAAGACTGCTCATCTATCTGAGCGTGAAAGTTGTACTCATGTCTAATCTTGTCCCTAACTCTTCGTGAATTTTTTGCCAAAAATTGGAGGTGAACTGTGTGCCCCTATAAAAAATAATGGAGATAGGCACCTCATGCAATAAAGAAATCTTATTTAGGTAAATCTTGGCCAGCTTGGCTGCATTATAAGTCACTTGTATAGGGAGAAGGTGTGAAGATTTTGTCAACCTGTCAACAATGACCCAAATAGAATCTTACTTCCCCAAAGTCTTGGGGAGGCCAACCCAAAACCATGGGTATTCTCTCCAATTTCTATTCAGGAATGGGCATCCTTTGAAGTGTACTGCTAGGTTTTTGATGCTAATATTTTACTTGTTGGCAGTTTTGGTACATAGACACGGAGTCCACTATATCCTTCTTCTTTCCACCCCACCAGTAATATTGCTTCATGTCTCGGTACATCTTGGTCATACTAGGATGTATAGAATACTTAGAATCATGAGTCTCTACAAGGATGGTGGGAATTAACTCCTCAACACGGGGCACACAAACTCACCCTTTAATCCTTAGAACACCTTCATCATCAATGATGTCCTCTTTGACTTTATCTCATAATACCTTGTCACGAATTATGCTCAATTTCACATAATCAAATTGCTTACCTTTGATTTTCTCGAAGAAAGAGGACATCGCCTCTACACATGCTAGTAATACATCCCTTTCAAAAACTTTCAACCTCATGAATCTGTTAGCTAGAGCCTGAATATCTCTAGCCAACAGTCGTCTATCAATGTTAAGGTAGGCCAAGCTACCCATAATCTCCCTCTTTCTGCTCAGTTCATCAGCTACCATATTAGCTTTACCCAGATGGTACAAGATGATGATGTCATAATATATAAGTAATTCCATCTACCTTCGTTGCCTTAGATTCAAGTCCTTCTGAGTAAATACATGCTATAAACTATGGTGGTTGGCGAACACTGCACATCGGACGCCGTACAAATAGTGCCTCAAAATCATGAGAGCAAATATCACTGCAGCCAACTCAAAGTCATGAGTAGGGTAGTTCTTCTCATGCACTTTTAATTGTATCAAATCATAGGCAATGATATTTCGTTCATGAATCAACACAACACCTACATCAAACCATGAGGCATCATAATAAATAATAAAGTCCTTACCTTCAACCGGAAAGGCGAGGATGATAGTTATGGTCAACAAGGTCTGGAGCTTTTGGAAGCTCTCTTCACACTCTTCTAAACAAACAAATGGCACATCCTTTTGGGTCAGGCGATTCAGGTGAGTAGAAGTGGATGCAAAGTCCTTAATGAACCTGCAGTGATAGCTAGCCAACACCACAAAACTATGGACTTCTATCACAAAAGTGGGTCTAGACCAATTCTTAACTGCTTCTATTTTCTTTAGGTCTACCATCACCCCATCTTTTGAAACCACATGCCCTAGGAAGGAAGGATAGAAGATAACCAGAACTCACACTTCGAAAACTTCGCATACAATTTCTTCTCTTTCAGCAGTCTTAACACTTCTATGATGATCCTCATGCTCATTATCATCCCTAGAGTATACCAGAATATCATCAATGAAGAGTATGATGAAAGAGTCAAGATAGGCCTTGAATACTTTATTCATCTAGCCTGTGAAAGCAGCTAGGGTGTTAGTCAGTCCAAATTACATCACAAGAAACTCATAGTGCCCATATCGGGACCAAAATACAATCTTAGGAATATCCGAAGGTCAAATATTTAGCTGATGGTAACCGAACTTTAAGGCGATCTTAAAGAATACTGAAGCCCCTAGTAATTGATCGAACTAGTCATTAATGAGAAGGAGAGGGTATTGTTTATGGATAGTAACTTAATTTAGCTATCTATAGTCTATATACATGCGCAGACTACCATATTTATTTTTAACAAAAGCACTAGAGCACACCACGAGGAGGCACTCGGATGGATGAAACCCTTACTTAACAACTCCTGCAACTGAGCCTTAAGCTCTGTGAATTCAGCCAGTTCCATACAATAGGGAGGAATAGACATAGGACGCATGTTTGGCTCTAAGTTAATGAAAAAATCAATATCCCGGTTGGGTGGCATGCAAGGCAGATCTACAGGAAACACCTCCTAGAACTCACACACTACTGGAACTGACTCAATAGATGGGACTTATGAACTGGTGTCCCGAAAATGAGCTATGAAGGCTAAACATCCCCTCCCCATCAGACTCTAAGCACAAAAAAAGGACAAGAATTTCATAGGAGTCGGACTATAACTACCCTCCAACTCTAACCTATCTAACCCAGGCATAGCCATAGACACTGTCTTTGCATAACAGTCAAAAATAATATGACGCAGAGACAACCAACGCATTCTCAAGATGATATCGAAGGCTACCATGTCAAGAATAACTAAATCAGCTAAGGTATCTCACCCTACAAATATGATAGGACACACCTGGAAGACCCAATCCACCACCACAAAATCCCCTACTAGAGTAGTTACAATAACAGGAAAATTAAGTAATTCATATAATATATCAAAGCTTTCAGCAAAACCAGCAGACACATAAGAAAAGGTAGATCTAGGATTAAACAAAACCGAAGCCATACAATCTAAGAGAAGAATAGTACATGTGATCACCCCATCTAAAGCCTCTGCCTCTAGCCTACTCGAGAAAGCATAAAAGTGATTTTTGTCTCCTGCCTATGCACTTTCCCTATTAGGCTAATTACCTCCTCTACCACCACCCTGGTTGGGCAGAGCCCCAGCCCTACCTATATTGTGACTGCCCCGTCCACCCTGTAGATGATTTCTATCATAACTATTACCTTTACAAGCTAGAACCAAAGCTCTAGAATCCTACTGCTAAGATGCTTTTCGAAGCTTAGGACAGTTACTCCTCAAGTGACCAAGCTCACCACACTCAAAGCAGGTGTGGACGAAATTAAGTTGCTATGCTGGAGCCAACTGAGCAATATACCCACCAAAGTCTAATACAGGTTGACTAGTCCCTGATGGACCCCCAACAGAAACTGGTGCTAATGAACGAATGGGGCACACACTGCAAACCCTGACCTTTCGAAAACTGACCACTATAACTACCTCCAGATCCAGGCTTCTTCAAATCCATCCTTTCCTGACTCTCTTGCCTTACCCCCTCAACATTCTTTACAAACTCATCAACCTCCAGAAATGACTTACCCAAAGATATTACCTGCAAAACAGTGATTTGTAACCCTGTATTCACACCTTTCACAAAGTAGAGAATCCTCTCTTCCCCTGTATTAATCAGCTAAGAATAATAATAGGCTAAGCCATGGAAACGAGTCTCATAAGCAGCCACATAAGAACTACCTTGTTCAATATTTGCAAACTCATCTTTCTTCTTGTCCCTTAAAGTCTAGGGAACATACCTCTCTATAAATACCTAATAGAAGTGACTCCAAGTCACAGGGAGTGCTCCACTAGGCCTCCACTCCATGAATGCCCTCCACCATATCTTGCCATCCCCTTGAAACTGAAATGAAACAAACTTTACACTATGCCTCTCAACAATGCCAATTTTATGTAGTCTCTCATGATAATCTATGATGAACTCATAGGCATTCTCATATTCCAATCCATGAAACACAAGAGGCCTAATTTTAACAAACTTGTGGAAGAGCTCATATTCACTGCCTATCATCACCGGGCCTATCACCGATTGTGGAAACATACCTATCTTTGAAATAACATCTAATTATGGAGCCACAACTATAGCATGCTATGTCACCAAATGATAGACAACAGGAACCACTAGAGTATCCCTATCCCCTGGCAATTCACTAAAGAAGCTCAAAACCTATTGGATTACCTAAGATGATAATGGGACCTGCGCCACACCTCCATGGACTAGGTGTGCACCGATCCCTTAGACTATTTTGCCATCTCATTATGCTCAACTCGAGATTCTTTCTCTACTACAACCTCAGGAGCATTCTCTTACAGAGGAGGAGATGCTGACCTTTCAAAGCTGGAGCTACAGCTCAAGCTTCACCCTTTGCAGGTGCACCTCCTCTCTTTTCTCTGGCACTAACCCTGACTCTGCCCCTACCACAAATTGTAGCCTCAAAAACTGGCACAAGTACTGCAGCTCCAACTTCAGAAGAATAATGTGTCCTCACCATCTGGGAGAACAAGAGTGAAAAAGTTAGATACTAATTTAAATCGCCAGATACCAATTGGAATCATGTGATATCATGAGTAATGAAAGAATATAAGGTTTTCTAAAGTCGTATAGCCTCCTGCAGAGAAGTACAAACGTCTCCATACCATTCTATAAGACTCGTTCTGGTATAAAGAGATCAACGAACCCAGGGCTCTGATACTAACATTGTCATGACCCAAATAGGCTGTGATTGGAACCCACTCTAAGACTCTGGTGGGAGAACCAAACACCCAAACCCAATCTCAAACTTGACCAATACAAAAGAAAATAGATAAACATTTCACTTAATCCATAAGTGAATCAATGTTTATATAAGTAATAAAATACTTTGTAGAAATAGTCAACTAAACATATCCCCAAAAACTAAAAGTTATCATCCAGAACTCTAAACCAACATAGTCTAAGAACCCAATAACCACTAAGAGCAATAAGATAAAAGAGTTTCATTTTCCATAAGAAGGACAATAACTTGTGGAGGATCCATGGCAGCTTGAGAAGTAGTGCTCATCCTTGGATATGCAGTCAATCTCTCTACTCTAGTCGAGTTTGCATCTAAGTCTCTGGGACATGGTCTGCACTCAACAACAAAAATAGTATAGGGTAGTATCAGTACAACACACTATGTACTGGTAGGTATCATAGACCGACCAATAATATAACATAAAGTAGCAAAACATATAACAAGTAATAGAACTTCAACACTTATCATATATGCAACCAACAAATGATCTTACAAATCAATTCTATTGTAACTAATTCAAGTTTATGATTCATAGAATAGCACCATATGAGGGGGAAGGAGTTATTACACTCAAAAACTATATCACACATTGTTATATCCACCTGTCTCTACTCATATCACTTATTTTCTCTAGTCGCACCTTAGTCCTCAGCTAACTCATCATAGTAAGCAATACAATAATACAAAACAAGGTAAAAAGTGTACACACATACTATGGGTCTTATTTGTGCCCACTAGCCATGACCTGCAGGGCATGCTAAGTGTCCATGGACCATACTAGTGTGATATCCACTCCATATCAAATGTATCAACCACAATATCTAAATGACTAGGTTTTTAGACCTATATTCTCCGAAAGATCCTCAATGCCTTACACATTATCCATACTTAGTCATTTCAGCTCACTTATCACTTTCTGTTCATTTAGCCTCTTTGTACAAGCACACAAGGAAAGTATATATAATACAACCACATCCAAAGACCAATCACAGGTTATTTGTCACGCCCCAAGGTTACCCCTTAGATGTAAAATGGGACATGGAACCACAAGTGCCCCAAGCTAAACCTTGGTAATAGCATTCTCAAGCATAACAAAAGATAAGGGGAAATATAATTGGTAAATCCAAAATCACATAAATGGATAATCACGTCAAATAGGAATACAAAATCCAGAAAGAGACTCAAAAGTTATCTATGTGTAAAAAGCCTCTACTCATGACATAAAGAGTTGCTAGGACAAGACCCTAGCTAACTCAAAGTGTGGAAAATAAAATAGCTAACACTGACTAAGAACATAACTAGTCCTCGACCTAAGAGGACTCACCAACGGCTGACAGAGAGTGGCCTGGGAGCTCTAGCCACTGGTATGAGAAGGGACACCTGAATCTGTATCATCAAAGGATACAATGCAAGATATGCGTCAGTACTATGGAATGTACCGAGTACATGAGATATGCATGAATATGACAAAACATGCTAAGTATTCTTCAACAATCGAAATCATGCTTTATAGGTAAAACTCGATGCAATTTACTCTATGAACTACCACAAGCTGAAAACATGATCATAAACAAAGAGTCTGAAATCTAAATAAGAGTCAAATACATTTTAAAGCATAAACTATTTCTGAGGGAGGTTCTCTAACCTACATAGACCATGTGAGCTACATGGAATCCGATGTACCCAATATACCTTGCCAGGGTATAAAGACATGACTGTGGCAGGATCACTAAATCTGATGCCCAACAGAGGGGACTTATAAACCTATGGGGGCACGTAGTTTTAAGACTTAGGGTACTCTCACCCTGTCCAACTCGGTGCTAAATACTACTCCTAAAATATACATATAGCTCATATAATACTAGGGCATATCTGATGCCAAAATTGATCATAACAGAAGACATATCTGATGTCAACACTATTTTAAAAGCAATAAGACATATCTGATGCCATGCAATTCAAGTTCATACTTTTAAAGACTTACCATAACCATAATTCAAATCATGCTTTACCTTTCTAATTTCATACCTGAACAATTAAGCATGCAATTTCATAAATACAAGACAGGTCATGAAATCTAATCATGTCAAATTTCTCTTAAAAATATGCAACTCAATGGGATCATGCTTTAAAGCAACTTTAGTGCTTGGTCTTTTAAAAACAATGGGGGAATCATGATCGAATCACAATTAAGCTCACAATTAAGCAATAAGAATCCATGAAATTAAGCATAGAAACTGATTTCATAAGTTTTCCTCAATTTAGATCAAAACCCTAATTTCACAAGTTCATGAATCACTTTGAGAATTGGGGGTTTTGGGCACAAGGGTGAAAGGAACCCATAGGTTAATACCCATATACCTTGATTGAAGCTAACCCACTTGAATTGAAAAGACTTAGGAGACTTGAACTTGGAGCTTGGAGAAGAACTTTCCTTTTTGGGAGAAGAATGATGTAATGAGAAGGAACTTAGGCTAATGAGGGTGAAAAACCTTCTTAAAATAGCCAAAACGACATCATTTAGGAGTTAAAATAGTGGGTAATAACTAAAATACCACTGGGATTTAATTAAGAAAAAGATGAAAAATGGGTCGGCTTCAAGAATCACGGGTCGGTTCTATGGGTAATCAATTGAATCATTACCCGTGGTTCCATTCGTGGTTCCTGACAGGAACTTCAGGCTGTAGAAACACTTCTATGGGTCAACAGGATGGACGGGTAGAAAGAACGACGGATCAATATTTGGAGTCATAGTTCTTGGGGACCTAGCTGGTCCTTGGTCAAACCACGAGTCAGGACTACGGTTCGTCATTTGGATGATGAGTCATAGAATTGAATTGTCATTTAAGAGGGACTTGCCAACCCTCTGATTAGAGTTCCACGAGTGGATAGGATGGACCCGTGGTTTGAACCACGGTCTATAGAACAAACTCATAGTTCCAGACTAGAGGCTGAATTAATCAAAAGGGAATCACGATTCCATTCCATGACCCGTGGTTTGAACCACGGTCTATGGTTTGGACTCGTCATTCCTGAAACATGAAATTTTTTAGAGATTTTAAATTGGATAGCTGGTTTGATTTCCAAGGTTTTACAATATCTCCCCCTTGGGATCATTCATCCTTGAATGCAGACTAAACAAGGTAAAACTAAAGAGAAAATATCCCAACCATCAACAGAACATGGAAATCAAAGAGTAAACATGAAAACCAAACTTCTCAACTTGAAAACATGATAAATAACTTCGTAAATCATGGTTGCATGCTAGGATCATGAGATAAACTAGTGGAATAGGATCGGAAGAACATATTAAGGATGAAACTATTACCTCAAGATGGAAAGGAATCGGAAGGAAAGAGATGAGGGTACTTGGCTTTCATGGCTGATTTCGCTTCCCAAGTAGCTCCTTCAACAAGCTGATTCCTCCAAAGAACTTTTACAAAAGTGACTTCTTTGTTCCTCAACCTCCAAATTTGACGATGAAGTATTTCTTTAGGGACCTCCTCATAGGTAAGATTATCCTTCACACCTATATCCTCCAAAGGAACAATCAAGGTCGGATCACCAACACACTTCTTCAATAAGGAAACATGGAAAACTGGATGAACCGCTTCCAAATCCGATGGAAATTCCAACTCATAAGAAACCTTACCAACTTTCCTCAGAATCTGATAAGGACCTACAAAATGGGGACTAAGCTTTCCTTTCTTCCCGAATCTCATCACACCCTTCATGGGTGACACCTTTAGAAAAACCCAATCATCAACTTCAAATTCTAATTCCCTTTTTCTCACATCCGCGTATGATTTCTGTTGACTCTGAGCAGTCTTCAACCTCTTCCTAATTGTAACACCCTAGAAATCAAACCATCTATCTAAGTTAAAATCGCAAAAAATTCCATCTTTTAGGAATGATAGGACCAAACCACGGACCGTGGTTTGAACCACGGGTCGTGGAATGGAACCGTTGTTCCTGTCTGTTGGTTCAGCCTCTGGTCTGGAACCATGAGTGGGTTCCACAAACCATTGTTCAAACCATGGGTTTGTCCTGTCCACTCGTGAAACACAGACTAGAGGGATGGCAAGTCCCCCAGATTCTACGACTGGGTTCGACATCTCGCCATCTAAATGATGACCCGTCGTCCTGAGTCGTGGTCTGACCGAAGGTCAACTGACTTCCCAGGAACGATGAGTCTAGTTGAAGACCCGTCATCCAAACAATGAATTCATCCTGTCGAATCATAGACCACCTTCTGCAGACTGTCAAGTCGACCAGGTTCCACGAGTTGGAACTACGAGTCATGGTTCAAACAATGACGCAGGGAACCAACCTGTAGAACCTGAAGCCGATCCTTCTTAACAGCTTTCCTAAGTTATTTCCCAAGGGTATTTTAGTCATTACCCAATATTTTAACTCCTAAGTGAGGTCATTTTGACTATTTCAAGAAGGGTTTTCACCCTTATTATCCCAAGTCTCTCCTAAATCCTTCATTCACCTCCCAAAAAGGAAAAGAGCTCTCTCTAGCTCAAGGTCTCAAGCTTCAAGTTCAAGTCTCCTAAATCTTTCCAATTTAAGTGGGTTAGCTGCAATCAAGGTATGCGGTTAGTCAACAATGGGTTCCTTTCACCCTTGTGCCCAAAACCCCTAATCCTTACTTTGACTTATGAACTTATGAAATTAGGGTTTTGACCTAAATTGGGGAAAACTTATGAAATCAGTTTCTATGAATCAATTCATCGTTTCTTATGGTTTATCTATGATTTTATTAAGATTCCTTAATTGGTTTCAAAAGCCCATGTATTAAAGTTGAATTCTAGCATGAATCCATTGAATTGCATAATTCCAAGTGAAAGTTTACATGTCTAGATAACATGTCCTTATGTGTTTATGAAATTGCATGCCTAAGTCTTCAAGTATGATTTAAGAAAGAAAAAGTATATTTGAATTATGGATATGCTAAGCTTCATGAACTTATGACATGTGAATTGCATGATGCCCGATGAGTTTTCATGCTTTTCAAAACAAGATTTGGCATGAGATGGTGCCACAATGAAATTATGAGCTATATGTATATAATTTGGGAGTAACATTTAGCACCGAGCAACGAGAGTTGAATTACCCAAGTCCAAAAACTATGTTGTTAGTGTAGATTATGAAATAAAGTTCCCTATGGGCTTATGAGAGTGGATCCACATCCTGAGAATGGTGTCCGGTGTCTTAGCGGGCATTAGGGCAGCTTTTCCAACTAGGGTTATATAGTTGGGAATGGTGACTTGTTCCTTGGCAGGGTTTAAGTCAGCTTTGCTAACTAGGGTCATATAGTTAGATTCCATGTAGCTCACATGGTCTAATGTCGGTTATAAAAAACTCCCATATGAATGATTTTAAGTTTTCTAAGCATTATGATATCTTATATTGAGGTTTTGACTACGAACTCATGCTTATTATTTGAAATATGATATGTGCCTAAGACATCTTCGATTATGCATGAACTCAAATTTTAATTATGTTTTAAGCATGTTTTCATATATTATGCATATCCTGCATACTCAGTACATCCTATAGGTCTGATACATATCTTGATCTACATCCGTTGATGATACAGATTCAGGTGTACCTCCTCAGATTCATGGCTAGAGTTTCCTGGCCACTCCCAGACAGTTATTGGTGAATCTTCTTAGGTCGAGGACTAGTTATGTTTCTAGCTTTGTTCCATTTTTATTTCCGTACTTTGAGTTAGCTAGGGTCTTGTCCTAGCAATTCTTTATGTCATGAGTAGAGGTTTTTCAGACATCGACAGATTTGAGTCCTCTTACGGATCTTGTATTCCTATTTGACTTGATTCTACATGTATGTTATTTTGACTTTAGCTATTATGATTTTGCTTATCCATTGTTATGCTTGCGAATGCTATGACCAAGGGTTATCTTAGGATCCTTGTGGTCCTAAACCCCGTGTTACGTCTAGGGGTGACCTCGGGGCGTGACAAACATGGTATCAGAGCCTCAGGTTCAAGAGTCCTAGGATGTCTGAAAGCCACATCGAGTAAAGTCTTTTTCATGTGTGTGAAGTGCGCCACACATATGAGAGAGAAGCTATGAAATATCTTAGAAAATTTTCACTTCTTTCATGATCATGTCATGTGATAGATCTTAACTCTTAAGGTGGGGTAGCGGCCCAAGTTCGTGACTTCGTCCGAATGAACCCACCTGAATTTTGGGGTTCGAAAGTGAGTGAGGACCCGCTCAACTTTATTGATGAAGTGAAGAAGATCTTCAAAGTTATGCAAGTGGTTGGGGTTGATTGTGTTGAGCTTGCATTCTATCAACTCAAGGATGTAGCTCATATTTGGTTCACGCAATGGAAGGATACTAAGGTGAGGGACGCAATCCCCATGACTTGAGAGTGTTATGAGAGGGCCTTCCTTGATAGGTTCTTTCCCCGGGAGTTGAGGCGAACGAAAGTAGAGGAATTTGTGAACTTGAGACAGGGTTCGATGTTGGTTCAAAGTATAGTCTGAAGTTCAATCAGTTATCTAGATATGCTCCCTCCATGGTATCGAACCCGCATGATCAAATGAGAAAGTTTATATATGGGGTTTTTGATGTGGTGAAGAAAGAGTGTAGGTCTACTTTGCTTTTGAGTGACATGAACATTTCTCGACTCATGACTCATGCCCATCAGATTGAGGGTGACAAACTTAAGGAGATGGCAAGGGAGAACAAAAGAGCTAGATCAGAGGGTTCGGTATTTAGCCACTCCTTGTTCCAGAAGAAGTCATCAGGCCCCATTCATTCTTATGCTAGTGCTCCTACCCAGTCCCAGAGGCCTCGTCATGATCAGGGTGGTAGAGGATCTGGTTCCTATTCCCAATCTCAGAGTAGTATTGCTAGGGGACCTTCCTATCCAACTTGTGTTAAGTGTGGGAAGAGTCATTATGGTAAGTGTTTGGCTGGTTCAGGTAGTTGCTTCAGTTGTGGTCAGGTTGGGCACCATATTATAGATTACCCTTCAGCTAAGAAGGGGAAGGGAGGTAGTAGGGCTCAGTCTGCTCCAGTAGCTTCAGGAGGTCGACCAGCCCAGCAGGGAGCAACTTCTAGTTTTGGTGGTCAGCGCTAGAACCATCTCTATGCTATGTCCTCTTGTCAGGATCAGGAGAGTTCTCCAGATGTTTTTACTGGTATGTTTAAAGTCTTCTCTTTTGATGTGTATGCTTTGTTGGACCCCGGTACCTCCTTATCTTTTGTGACCCCTTATATAGCATCCAAATTCGAAGTTTGTCCTGAATCACTTTTAGAACCCTTTTGTGTTTCTACTCCTGTTGGTGAGTCAATCTTAGCCAAAAGAATCTACCAGAATTTCCATATCTTAGTCCTTTATAGAGTCACTTCAGCGGATCTAGTAGAGTTGGAGATGATTGATTTTGATGTCATTCTTGGTATGGATTGGTTGTATGCATGTTATTCTTCTGTTGATTGTCGTACTCGGGTTGTCAGTTTCAAATTTCCTAATGAACCTATTTTAGAATGGCAAGGTAGTCCTCCTTCCTCAAAAGGTTATTTCATATCGTGTATTAAGGCTAGGAAGATTATTTCAAAGGGGTATGTTTATCACATAGTGCGGGTTATATACACGGAGTCTGAAACCCCATCCCTTCAGTCTGTTCCTGTTGTGAATGAATTCTTATAAGTGTTCCCCGATGATTTTCCCAGAGTCTCTCTCGAGTGGGAGATAGACTTTAGGATAGATCTTCTCCCAGATACGAATCCTATCTCTATTCCTCCCTATAGAATGGCTCCCATGGAACTTAAAGAATTGAAAGATTAGTTGAAGGATCTTCTTGATAAAGGTTTCATCAGGCCTAGCATTTCTCCATGGGGTGCCCCAGTTTTGTTTGTTCGAAAGAAGGATGGTTCTTTTAGAATGTGTATTGACTATCGTCAGTTGAACAAAGTCACAATCAAGAATAAGTATCCCATTCCTAGGATTGATGACTTGTTGGATCAGCTTTAGGGTGCTAGTTTCTTCTCCAAAATCGACCTTAGATCCTGTTATTATCAGCTTCATGTTAGAGAGTGTGATATCCTGAAGACAACTTTCAGGACTCGGTATGGTCATTATGAGTTTGTTGTTATGTCTTTTGGTCTAACTAATGCTCCTACAACCTTTATGGATTTGATGAACCGTGTGTTCAAGCAGTATTTGGATATGTTTGTGATCATTATCATTGATGATATCCTCATCTACTCTGGGAGTGAGGAGGAGCATGCGGATCACTTGAGGGTTGTGTTGCAAACTCTCAAGGATAGGCAGTTGTTTGCTAAGTTTAGCAAGTGTGAGTTTTGGATGCAGTCTGTTGCTTTTCTGGGTCATATTGTGACTAAAGATGGTATTCGAGTTGATTCTCAAAAGATAGAGGCAGTAAATAACTGGCCTATACCTACTTCCCCATCCGATATTAAGAGTTTTTTGGGTTTGGCTAGTTACTACAGAAGGTTTGTGGAAGGGTTTTCTTCCATTATTGGCCCTTTGACCCGATTGACTCAGAAAAAGGTAAACTTTCAGTGGTCCGACATGTGTGAGAAGAACTTTTAGGAACTGAAGACTAGATTGACCACTACTCCAGTGTTAGCTCTACCCAAGGGCTTAGATGATTTTGTTGTGTATTGTGATGCTTCTAGGATCGGTTTGGGCTGTCTTTTGATACAACATGGTAAGGTGATTGCTTATGCTTCGAGACAGCTTAATACCCATGAGAAGAACTATCCTACTCATGATCTTGAGTTGGAAGCTGTGGTCTTTGCTTTGAAGATTTGGAGACATTACTTGTATGTTGTGCATGTGGATGTATTCACTGATCATAGAACTCTTCAGTATGTGTTCACTCAAAAGGAACTGAATTTATGACAAAGGAGATGGCTTGAGCTTCTTAAGGATTATGATATGAGTGTACTTTACCATTCGGGTAAGGCCAATGTCATGGCAGATGCTTTGAGTAGACTATCCATGGAAAGTGTGTCTTTCGTTGATATTGGAAAGAAGGGATTGGTTAAGGAGGTTCATAGGCTAGCTCGATTGAGAGTTTGCCTTATGGACTGGACAGAAAGTGGTGTGATTGTACAAAATGGTGTTGAATCATCTTTGGTAGCTGAGGTAAAGAAAAAGAAAGATGCGGATCCCATTCTACTTCAGCTTAAGGGTGCAGTTCATCAGCAGCGGGTGGAGGTTTTCTCGTAAGGGGGAGATGGTGTGCTTCGTTACCAGGTTCGCTTATGCGTGCCAGAAGTAGATGGGTTGAGATAGCAGATTCTGACTGAGGCTCATAGTTTTAGATATTCCATTCATCCTGGTGCAACTAAGATGCATCGTGATCTATGGGAAGTCTTTTAGTGGGATGGTATGAAGTGGGACATAGCCGGGTTTGTGGCTAAGTGTCCCAACTGTCAACAAGTAAAGACGGAGCATTAAAGGTCGGGTGGCATGATTCAAGATATTGACCTTCCCACTTGTAAATGGGAATCCATCAATATGGACTTTATTACTAGTTTGCCTCGTACTCGAACGCAACATGATTCCATTTGGATGATTATCGACCGGATGACCAAGTCATCCCACTTCTTGGCTATTAAGACTACTGATTCAGCAGAAAACTATGCCAGACTCTACATCCGGGAGATAGTTCATTTGCATGGTGTTCCCTTGTCCATCATTTCCGATAGAGGTCCTCAGTTTACTTCTCAGTTTTGGAGATTGTTTCAGAAATGTCTTGGTACTCAGGTAAAGCTTAGCACCGCTTTCCATTTTCAGATAGACGGTCAAGTAGAGTGCACTATTCAGACCTTGGAGGATATGTTGAGAGCGTGTGTGATTGAATTCAAGGGTAATTGGGATGATCACTTACCTCTTATCGAGTTTGCCTACAACAACAGCTTTCACTCTAGCATCCAGATGGCTCCGTATGAGGAACTTTATGGTCGGAGGTGTAGATCTCCTATTGGTTGGTTCGAGATTGGTGAAGCAGCCTTGATTGTTCCAGATTCTGTGCATGAAACTATGGAGAAGGTTTAGCTTATTAGGGAAAGGTTGAAGACCGCTCAGAGTCGACAGAAATCTTATGCGGATGTGAGGAGAAGGGAGTTGGAATTTGAGGTTAAGGTTTGGGTTTTCCTTAAGCTGTCACCCATGAAGGGTGTGATGAGGTTTTGCAAGAAAGGAAAGCTTAGTCCCCATTTTTTAGGCCCTTATCGAATTCTGAGGAAGGTTGGTAAGGTTGCTTATAAGTTGGATTTGCCAACATAGTTGGAAACTGTTCACCTAGTTTTCCATGTTTCCCTATTGAAGAAGTGTGTCGGTGATCCGACCTTGATTTTTCCCTTGGAGGATGTGGGTGTGAATGATAGTCTCACCTATGAGGAGGTTCCCGTGGCGATCCTTGATCATCATATTCGGAGGTTGACGAACAAGGAAGTCACTTTGGTAAAGGTTCTTTGGAGAAATCAGCTTGTTGAAGGAGCTACTTGGGAAGCAGAAGAGGCTATGAAGGCCAAATATCCTCATATTTTTCCTTCCGACTCAGTTTCAGCTTGACGTACTAGTTTCCTCCTTAGTATGTCCCTCCCATTTTATCCCATCAATTCCTCTCATGATTATAGCATGCATCCATGTTTTACGAAGTTAGTTTATCATGTTTACAAGTTGAAAAGTTCAGTTTTTATGTTTACTCTTTGATTTCCATGTTCTATTACTGGTTGGACTATTTTCCCTTAAGTTTTACCTTGTTTAGTATTCATTCGAGGACGAATGATCCCAAGTGGGAGATATTGTAACACCCCAGAAATCAAACCAGCTATCTAAGTTAAGATCTCAGAAAAATTCCATGTTTCAGGAATGACAGGTCCAAACCACGGACTGTGGTTCGAACCATGGGTCGTGGAATGGAACCGTAGTTCCTGTCTGTTGGTTCAGCCTCTGGTCTGGAACCATGAGTGGGTTCCATAGACCGTTGTTCAAACCACAGGTCCATCCTGTCCACTCGTGAAACACAGACCAGAGGGATGGCAAATCCCCCAGATTCTACGACTGGGTTCGATGGCCCGTCATCTACACGATGACCCATCGTCCTGAGTTGTGGTCTGACCGTAGGTCAACTGACTTCCCAAGAATGACGAGTTCGGTTGATGACCTATCATCCAAATGACAGATCCGTCCTGTGGAGTTGTAGACCACCTTCTGCAGACTATCAAGTCGACTAGATTCCATGATTTGGAACCACGAGTCGTGGTTCAAACGATGACCTGTGGAACCAACCCGTAGAACCTGAAGCCGACCCTTTTTAATAGCTTCCCTAAGTTATTTCCCAGGGTTATTTTAGTCATTACCCACCCTTTTAACTCCTAAGTGAGGTCGTTTTGACTATTTCAAGAAGGTTTTTCACCCTTATTATCCTAAGTCTCTCCTAAATCCTTCATTCACCTCCCAAAAAGGAAAAGAGCTCTATTTAGCTCAAGGTCTCAATCTTCAAGTTCAAGTCTCCTAAATCTTTCCAATTCAAGTGGGTTAGCTACAATCAAGGTATGTGGGTAGTCAACAATGAGTTTCTTTCACCCTTGTGCCCAAAACCTCCAATCCTTACTTTGATTTATGAACTTATGAAATTAGGTTTTTGACCTAAATTGGGGAAAACTTGTGAAATCAGTTTCTATGCATCAATTCATGGTTTCTTATGGTATATCTATGATTTTATAAAGATTACTTAATTGGTTTCAAAAGCCCATGTACTAAAATTGAATTTTAGCATGAATTCATTGAATTGTATGATTTCAAGTGAAAGTTTACATGTCTAGATAACATGTCCTTATGTGTTTACGAAATTGCATGCCTAAGTCTTCAAGTATGATTTAAGAAAGAAAAGTATGTTTGAATTATGGCTATTCTAAGCTTCAAGAACTTATGACATGAGAATTGCATGATGAACGAAGTGATTTCATGGTTTTCAAAACAAGATTTGGCATGAGATGGTGCCACTATGAAATTATGAGCTATATGTATATATTTTGGGAGTAGTATTTAGCACCGAGCGATGAGGGTTTGATTACCCAAGTCCAAAAACTACGTTGCCAGCGTAAGTTATGAAATGAAGTGCCCTATGGGCTTATCAGAGTGTATCCACATCCTGAGAATGGTGTCCTGTGTCCTAGCAGGCATTAGGGAAACTTTGTCAACTAGGGTTATATAGTTGGGAATGGTGACTTGTTCTTTGGCAGGGTTCAAGTCCGCTTTGCTAACTAGGGTCATATAGTTAGATTACATGTATCTCACATGGTCTAATGTCAATTATAAGAAACTTCCATATGAATGATTTTATGTTTTCTAAGCTTTATGATATCTTATGTTAAGGTTTTGACTACGAACTCATGCTTATTATTCGAAATACGATATGTGCCTAAGACATCTTCGATTATGCATGAACTCAAATTTTAATTATGTTTTAAGCATGTTTTCATATATTACGCATATCATTCATACTCAGTACATCCTTTAGTACTGACGCACATCTTGCGCTGCATCCTTTGATGATACAGATTCAGGTGTACTTTCTCAGATTCATGGCTAGAGTTTCCCCGCCACTCCCAGACAGCTGTGGGTGAGTCCTCTTAGGTCGAGGACTAGTTATGTTTCTAGCATTTTTATCTTTTCATTTCCGTACTACGAGTTAGCTAAGGTCTTGTCCTCGCAACTCTTTATGTCATGAGTAGAGGCTTTTCAGACATAGACATTATTTGAGTCCTCTTATGGATCTTGTATTCCTATTTGACTTGATTCTACATGTATGTTATTCCGACTTTATCTATTATGCTTCCGCTTATCCTTTGTTATGCTTGAGAATGCTATGACCAAGGGTTTGCTTGGGATCCTTGTGGTCCTAAGTCCTATGTTACATCTAGAGGGTGACCTCGAGGCATGACATTAATAAGCTGAACCTTCTCCATGGTCTCATGCACCGAATCTGGGCCAATCAAAGTAGCCTCACCTACCTCAAACCAACCAATAGGAGATCTACACCCCCGACCATAAAGTGCCTCATACGGAGCCATCTAAATGCTAGAGTGAAAGTTGTTGTTGTAGGAAAACTCGATAAGAGGTAAGTGTTCATCCCAATTACCTTTGAAATCAATCACGCAAGCTCTCAACATATCCTCCAAAGTCTGAATAGTACGCTCTACCTGGCCATCTGTCTGAGCGTGAAAAGTTATGCTAAGCTTTACCTGAGTACCAAGACCTCTTTGAAACAATCTCCAAAACTGAGAAGTAAATTGATTACCCCTATCTGAAATGATGGACAAAGGAACACTATGCAATTGAACTATCTCCCAGATGTAGAGTCTGGCATAGTCGTCTGTTGAATTCGTAGTCTTAACAGCCAAGAAATGGGATGATTTAGTCATCCGGTCGACAATCACCAAAATCAAATCATGTTGCCTTCGAGTACGAGGCAAACCTATAATGAAGTCCGTATTAATCACTTCCAACTTCCAAGTGGGAATGTCAATATCCTAGATCATGCCACCCGATCGTTGGTGCTCTACCTTCACTTGCTGACAGTTGGGACACTTAGCCAAAAAACTGGCTATGTCCCTCTTCATACCATTCCACCAAAAGACTTACCGTAGATTATGGTACATCTTGGTGGCATTAGGGTGGATGGAATATCTGGAACTATGAGCCTCAGTCAAAATCTGTTGGCGCAACCCATCTACATCTGGCACACATAGTCGACCCTGATAGCAAAGCATACCATCTCCCACTTGGGAGAACACCTCAACTCTTTGTTGATGAACTGCACCCTTAAGCTGAAGTAAAATGGGATCATTGTCTTGCTTTGCCTTCACTTCTGCTACCAAGGATGATTCGGAACCATTCTGAACAATAACACCACCTTCTGTCGAGTCCATAAGGCAAACTCCCAACCGAACTAGCCTATGAACCTCCTTGACCATTTCCTTCTTCCCTTCTTAGACTAAAGACACACTACCCATCGACAATCTACTAAGTGCATCCGCCACAACATTGTCCTTACCCGAATGGTAAAGCACACTCATGTCATAATCCTTAAGGAGCTCAAGCCATCTCCTTTGTCGCAAATTCAATTCCTTCTGAGTGAACACATACTAGAGACTTTTATGATTGGTGAATGCATCCATATGCACCCCATACAAGTAATGTCTCCAAATCTTCAAGGCAATGACCACGGCTACTAACTCAAGATCATGAGTAGGATATTTCTTCTCATGAGTCTTAAGCTATCTTGAAGCATAAGCAATCACCCTACCACGCTGCATCAAAACACAACCCAAACCAATCCTAGAAGCATCACAATACACAACAAAATCACCTAGGCCCTCGGGTAGAGCTAACACTGGAGCTTTGGTCAATCTAATCTTCAATTCCTCAAAGTTCTTCTCACACAAGTCGGACCACTGAAATTTTACCTTCTTCTGAGTCAACCGGGTCAAAGGGGCAACAATGGAAGAAAATCCTTTCACAAACTTCCTGTAGTAACCAGCCAAACCCAAGAAGCTCCTAATATCGGACGGGGAAGTGGGTCTAGTCCATTTCTTTTCTGCCTCAATCTTTTGAGAGTCAACCGAATACCATCACTAGTCTTTTGAGAGTTATAATTTGTTATGACCTTGTCTGTCTTAGAAGTTTAATTGATCCATCTTGATTGAGACTTGTGCCATGTGTGGTGAAGATTTTTTGCATATATTCTATATTTTTCATCTTAGTCTAGAACTTGTCCTATATGTTATTAAAGCAAAATAAAAAGTATTGCTTTGTTTAGAAGATGACAATATGCTTTTTTTTATATGTCTTTCAGATATTATCTCTGTAGTAGCCCCTTTAAGCATGTGGCCTTTCGTTTGGTAACCGTATTTTTACCTTAATCTAATTTTATTGAATTCTTAGTTTTTGCACCCTGCTTCCTTGAGCACTATAGCATAGACTGTGATAAAAATTATTAAATATTAAGAAAAGGGATGGTTGAGAGTAAAAGGTGACCATTGAAAGTTACGAGTGATGAAAAGGCCCCCTTTCAAAGAATGTGACATGAACAAAAAAAGAGAAAATTGCTTGAAAATACAAAAAATGTTTGAAATATTCTTGATATGATAAGAATACTAGTGAAAATAATTGAAGAGAGGGCTGGAAAAAAAATTGATGAAAATAATGGGTGATAAAGTTCAAAAAGTGTAAATTGCTTAGGGAAATGTAAGTCACTATTATATAATTTTCCTACCCGTCTCCTAGCAAATATTACAACCCGTTAAAGTCCTATTTGATTCTATTCGAGGATACTTAATTAGTGGAAATGTACATAATGGGCAAACTTATGGTTCTTTGTGCATACACGTGAATTCATTTGTGAGTGTGAGAGTTGTGATTTGATGCTAAGTCCTTAAATTATATTTGATTCTTTAAATTGAGTGTGTAGACTATTTCTTCTTGTGAGGGCACTTGTTTCATATATATGATTTTATTAGCTTTATTTGATAGAGTAGGTGAGCAAACATAATTTGATGAGTTAGAATATGTCTTTGAGGTTAGGATGTTAGAAGTTTGTTGTTTGTTTGCATATCTTGCATAATGATCGGGAAGTGTACTTGATGTTATGATTTGTCGCATGGCCTAATTGTTTGTATCAATTAAAGTGGGGGCATTCCTAGTTAAATTTATTGAGATGAACTTTAATGCTTGCTCGAGGACGAGCAAGAGCCTAAGTGTGGGGTGGTGATGTGAGGCCAAAAATATCTATATTTAATCATTATTTATCTCACATTTAGTCTTTTCATTATCGTTTTTGAGTATTAACTTTATGGATTATTCTTATATTGGGTATTTTTATTTGTAGGATTAAAATAATAGGACGTTGAAGAAATTTGGAGAAGAAACAAATTAAAAATGAGAAATCATATAAAGAAATTAATCAGGTAGCTTAATGAATTAAATGTAATATTACATTAATATTTATATATTGGAGGAAAGAGCAGAAAATTCAATTCAATTGAATTGAGAAATATTGACACGTGTCCATAAATGAAGACCGCAAAGCCAAAGTGCACTGGCAAAATTGGCTCAAGGCAATGCAGCTAAGTTTTACCGTGTTGGCCAACGCGGCGCGGCAGAAGATTTTCCATATTTGATTTTTTCCATTTTATTTTGGACTCAATTTTTTTTTTGAGGCTTTATCCTGGACCTATAAATATTCCATAAGAATAATTTTTACATAACGTTTGATCTAGGAAGAGTTATAAATCACCGTGGAGGCCGGAGAAAATTGATTTATTCTTTTCTTCTCCTTTATTATTTTATTTTTATATTTTTCTTTGGATGATTTATTGTAATTATTCCATGTCTATGTGGAGTTAAACTTCTCATTCTAGGATTATGGTAGCTAACTACATGATTGTTTAGCAGATGATTGATTCGAGTATTTGCTTATCATATTAGTTGTTCTTATATTATTGTGCATTCTATTTTAATGCTTAGCTACCATTAAAATAAATCATTATTCTCTTTATCAACTCGGAAGAAGAATCATTGGGATAAAATAAAGATATAGGGAGTAAGATCTTGTTAATGGTAAAATAAAGACTTGATTTGCGGCTAGGATAAGAATATATTGAGATCGCCTTACTTGGTTATAAAATGAGAAGACATATTGTCACAACTCGATTTGTCGGTCATGATGGCACCTACAACCCCCCAGTAGGCGAACCAATCCCCGTAGCCCAGAACGATCAGTGATGGGCTATCTATCTAACAGTCTAAGCGGAAGCACGAATTAATAAGCAGAAACAAGAGAACAAGGTAAAGAAAATAAGTAACAGGGGTAATATAACAATACGGAATCTAAACCGAACCCAAAACCTGCTATCATAGAGTATAAGAGCCCGATCTACATAAGGAGTACAAAGGATCCAAAAGTAATATATACAAAGTTGTCTCTGAGTAGTAATAGAGTACAAAATATATAGATAAACTAAAAGCTAAGCTCCGGTCGCCAAGAGCTCACCCTCAGTCTAGACGGTCCAAATCAGCACCTCGCACGAGTATCCGACGAGCTAACGGCGATGGCCCACACTAGGATCTACACCAGAAGATGCAGTGTGTAGGGTAAGCACCAAATGCGAAGCATAAGGTACCCAGTAGGTATCATAGGCCGACTGGGCACATATAAGATAAAAGAGTAATAACAGACATAATAGGAACAAGCAGTCACGGAAATCAATGAAAAAGTACACAGGAACTAGCCCAGAGGGAAGAAAACAAGAACAACATACAAGGCTAGCAAGTGGAGTATATACACAACAGGCACAGGTGGAAGTAAGAAAAGGCGCACCTGGGATCCTTGCAATAACAACATATACATAACAAATTTTATAAATAGACGGTATACTGATAACCTCAAGTATAAGGGAAAAGGGGGCGAAGAGTAAAGGTAGACATGCTCGGAAAACAGGATACAACAATCAAACTAATCATATCAATTTCAAGTCGAAAAACTAACAGCCTAGCAATATCCAACTCCACACTTATAACAGTAATGGGGAACAATTCCATAATACAATAACACGAGTCTACCTACAGTCCCCTGGCCTCCCATACAACCGAGGAACACAAACAAGTGAAAACAAACCCTCCGACATCCCATACTACTGGAGCGTACAATCAACAAACAACAAACAAGGGTGGTACTTCAAACAGATGAATGATATGCTATGAAATTCCAAAATCATGCAATCCCAGTGTCACTATGTTACCCACTCCAGTGCCCCAAAGGTCTAGTAAAGGCGAGATCCATGGAAGGGCTTCTCTCAAGTACATCTGCTCCACCGTAAACTCCTACCCCTGGTCACCCTTTTTGCCCGTAGAACTTGATCCAGAACGACAGGGTCCATGGAGGTCTACTCGTAGACCACATACTACACTCTAACCTCAAAATACCATCCAGAGTACCACCAGATCCAACTAGTCACAAATGCTCGGAATGGGTGCCTGAATCCTATCCAGGTCTAAATCAATGAAATAAATGCAGTAAAAATCCCTCCAAGGGTGCCCAGGTGTCTCCGGGTCTAAAATAGTAGTAAACAGACTATTTCTCGGCTTTATCGAGTCTGAAAATCATCACCTACCAATAAAAGAACCAATCTAGCAGTTCGATCCACCCGAGTCCAATATAGGATACAAAAACTGAGACATCTCTCTCTTTTAACCTTTATTACCCCAAGAAGATCCATAAAAGGGATACCAAACCATTGATAACACATTTTACCGAAAATGGGCCCCCGAGGCCATGCAAGGTTTGGAAATAATAAAAAGTGGGCCCGAAGCCAAAACCGTAGAGAAATCGAGTAGAAAATCCTTTTTATGTGCATGGGAATGATATTATCAAACACAAATAGCCGCCTCGCAGCTCACAATCAACCTAACGGCCCTGCACAAGCTCCACAGCTACTCAGCAAGCATAACCAGCCTAGAAGGATATTTCTATGTCCAGGACTCGCGGACATTCCCAATAATCCAACCATCTATGTTCCAGAGTCAACAAGGCCTCACAGGACCACAAGGGTGATAATATCAACTACTAAGAATACTACACACAACGGAGGAAAAAAATGGGATGAACCATGGAAAAGTGGTCAGGGTCTGTGGTACCAACCTAATAACCAACCCAAGGATGCCAGCTAGTAAAATTTTATCCGATATATGCTAAGTTTGGGGAGTTTAAACCATAACCTACCTTTCGTCCGACGACAAGCTGCCCGAACAACAACGTCCAAGACCAAATCGCTCTAAGAGCTCCTGAATGACAATCAAACTATCATAAACATAAATAATACGTTAAAATGATTTAGAGGCATTATTTGTATGGCGTGCATTGTGAGTTTTTCAATAACCATTGTAATCTTTAGTAGATCTTCAGCCAGAAGGATCTAAATTTAAGGCAGCGCAGGTGGTTGGAGTTACTAAAGGACTATGCCATCTTTATTCTTTATCACCTGGGCAAGGCAAACATGGTAGTGGATGCATTGAGCCAGAAGGAAGTGAGTATAGGTATCTTGGCATTCTTAGTAGAAAAGGACCAACCTTTAGCTTTGGTTGTCTAACAGGTTGGTTAGACTTGATATATATGAGTCAGGTTATATCCAGTTTTTATCATAGTCTAGATCTTCCTTGTCGGAGCAAATTTGGGCATAACAGTTTGATGATGCAAGGTTGAGGATCATTCATGATAAGGTGTTGAGTGGTGAGGCTAGGAAGGCCACCTTATATTTAGAGGGTATTCTGAGGATCGAGGGTCATATTTGCATTCCTAGAGTTGGTGATCTAGTCAGGTTGATCTTGGAGGAGGCTCACTATTCTAGGTATCATCTTAGGGAAACTAAGATGCATCGTGACTTGAGGAAGCACTACTTGTGGTATGGGATGAAGAGGGATATCTCAGATTTCTTGTCTAGGTACTTTGACTGTCAGTAGGTGAAGTTTGAGCACCAGAGGCTAGGTGGTTTGACTCAGAGGCTACCCATTCCAGAGTAGAAATGGGAGTGGATAGCTATGGACTTTGTGGTAGGCTTACCATATACCTTGTGGATATTTTATACTATTTGGGTCATTGTGGATAGGTTGATAAAGTTTGCTCACTTTTTGAACGGTTCAGACTTCCTATAGTTCCAAGTGGTTAGCTCAGATCTACATCCGTGAGATTTTCCATTTGCATGGGGTGCCAGTTTCCATCATTTTTGACCGTGGTACTCAGTTTACTTCATGTTTCTGGAGGTTTTTCCAGAGAGAGTTGGGTACCAGGGTTGAGCTTAGAACTATTTTCACTCGCAGATTGATATATGTTCAGTCGGAGAATACTATTTAGGTTCTGGAGGATATGTTGCGGCCTTAATTTACTGATTTCAGAGGTTAATGGGACCAGTTCTTAGCCTTGGCAGAGTTTGCATATAATAATAGCTACCACTCCAGTATTCAAATGGCTTCATTTGAGGCATTGTATGGTACGCGGTGCAAATCTCTAGTGGGTTGGTTTGATGCCTTAGAGGTTAGATTATGGGGTACTGACTTGCTTCATGATTCTATGGATAGAGTTCAAGTTATTCAGGAGAGACTTTTCACTTCCCAGAGTAGGCAAAAGAGCTATGCTGACTAAAAGGTTAGTGACCGTGTGTTCCTTCAGGTATCGCCCATGAAGGGCGTGATGAGGTTTGGGAGGATGGGCAAACACAACCCTAGGTTTATTGGGCAATTTGAAATCCTTTATCGCATTAGGGAGGTTGCTTATAAGTTGGACCTACCTCCTTATCTTTTAGGTGTTAATCTGGTTTTCCATCATTCTATATTGCGGCGATATGTCCCGGATGAGTCTCATGTGCTTCAGTGGATTTGATTTAGTTGGATAAGTCTCTAGCCTTCAAGGAGGATCCTGTTGCTATTTTGGATAGGCAGGTTAGGAAGTTGAGGTCCAATGAGATTCTGTTCTTTAAGTATCAGTGGCGGCATTATCCTATCAAGGAAGCTACTTGTAAGATCGATACTAATATGCGGACCAGTTATCCTCACCTCTTTAAGCCTTCAAGTACCTTTTGTTTTTTTATCTTTCGAGGATGCATGTTCTTTTAGTAGTGGATGTTGTAATGACCCTCTAAGTTATTTTCTTAATTTTCATGCTTTTTCTATGTTTCGAGCTTTCCTATAGCAGCTACAAGTCATTTATGTCTTGTCAGGACAGACAGTTTGGTTCTCAAGTAGTTCATTTGTGTTTTAGGCCTATTTTCCTGTTTTGAAACTCTTACGGCTAGAAGAGGTAACTTTGGTCAACATTTGGAGAAGAAAACCTCAGACGGAAATTTCGTCAGCGTTGTTAGCTCTTAAACATTAACTTTGTGCTAGTAGGACCTTTAGTTTGGGTCACAAGGCTTTCGGACTCATTTTGGGCTATTGGGTTCCATTTTGATAAAAGTTGATTTTTGGGCATGGGGCCTACTTTTCATTGAAATAATCTCCATTGGGAATTTCATCGATTTTGTTGAGTCTAGAATGCTTTTTTTAGTGGGGTAGCATAGTTCGTTTGTGTCTGCGGGACCCCAAATGAATCTAAAGGGTCCATCTGAGGCATTTTGAGGTGGGGAAAATTGTTGGTTTGTTGTGACTGCAGCAGCAGTACCCACGACTGTAGCAGCAGTACCCAACCCTTTGCCTACGCGAGGGGTTGGCAGTGTGCGTGCAAAAGAGGCACCGACCATCACCTCTCTTTGCCCTTTGCCCACGCATGGGAAAGGTTTCCTATGCATGCTCGCATGCACGGTAGCTAGCCCGCATGCATGTAGTAGAGGCACCGGGCCTTGCCTCCCCTTGCCCTTCACGTGCGTGAGTGCCAAGCTGCTTACGCGAGGCCGCATGCACGAAGGCCTATGCTTGCAGCTATATGTATTATCAACTTCATTTTTTCTCCTAACTCTGAATTCTTCCATTGTTTTTAAATTCCTAAAGCTGGTTCAAACCTTCCTTTTCATCCCTCATTGTTCTGGTAAGTTCACCATAATTCCTTGCTCCTTTTTCCGTCATTTAATTCTTGTTATCTTTCTCTAATTTCGTTTAATTCCTTGTTAAAATCTCTTGATCAAGTGGACTATGAAGCTATTTTGGGCCCCTAAATGAGTCTCGTTTGCGCTCAAATTTTGGGCATGGGTTTATAAATCCTCTGCAGACATAATTGTGAAATTTATTTTCTGTTTCATTACGCAGGCCCCGAGGATCATTTTGCAACTTGATTTTCGTCCTGAATTTCCATATAGAAGTATGGGTGTCATCCTTCCTATTTTGACACCTAGTTTATGTTTGTGATAACATGGCAGCATTCTAAGGATTTTCGGAAGAGGAAGGCACACGAGTGATTGTTGATGTTTGTAGTTTCTCCCCGAGCTAGGTTACAGTTTCCTTCTTATAGACCTGACTTAGTTAGATTTTATATGTTATAGGTTACTTAAATGTCAGGGTAGGTCATAGATTAGAATTAGGCTTGAATCCTCTTTTCTGCTTAAATTGGCCATTTTTTGGACCATAGAGTAGGTTAACTCATGTTTACCCTTAGTTTAGGAGCTCATAGCATTTCCATGATTAGTCTAGAATCCTTAGCATATTTTAAGGAGGTTTTAGAGGTAGTGTAGGTGCTTTTACTTATTTTCATGTTTATTTCCATTTCTTCCATTTATATTTACCGTTATTGTGTAACTATGGGCCCGAGGCCATAGCTTTAGGCTCGATGAAGTTCTGGGTAAGTACCTTGTTTTGAGGGCACCCTTGCCCTATCTTTGGTGTATATTTCTGCATGTAATTGGGTGTTACGCTGCATATATTCATTCTTGTGATCATCAACGTGGAACATAAGTGGGTTTTCTTAGAATGAATGGTTGGTTTCCAAGTTAAAAAGAGGTTTTCACTGTTACTACACATGTCAAACTTCTAAAAACAATTTGTACTACTTCAATACTGATTTTGGATTTAAAAGCTAAGACGCCTCCCTTTTACTAATTTAAGTTCCCTGGAGAGCACTTTTACTTATTTCATGTCTGATGTAAGATCCCAGACTCATATTTACTTATTGCATGTCCGATGTAAGATCCCAGACTCATATTTACTTATCGCATGCCTAATGTAATATTCTAGACTCATGTTTACTTATTGCATGTCTGATGTAAGATTCCGGACTCATATTGCATCGGTTGCATACTGCACCGCATTCATCACATGCTGCACTCCATTATTGGTTGATTGATCCTGCATTAAATGCTTTATTTTCTTATCATTATTATCTTCACTATCTATAAGATTATGGCTCGTTTAATTGATAATCAGTTTTAGGTGGATCCCTGTAGCTAGTTTACTTTCATGTAGCTTATATTATATATTATCGTTCTGATCTCGGTTGGCCTATAATGCCTACTAAGTACCCCATGCTTTTTAAATCATACTACACTCTGTATCTTTTTCTTATGCAGCACCTAGTATGAGCACCCTTGTTGATCCTCCTATCGTTCGTGGCCAGCTGTTGTTTGGATCGTGGTGAGCTCCCGGCATTTGGAGACTTTTACTACTTTCCATCTACTCTTCTATCTATATTTTGTATTTTAGATAGACTAGTATATGTTGTACACCTTATTCCTATACTTTAGATGCTCTTGTACCGGTGACACCAGGTCCGGGGTTGGTTCGTGTATATGTTTGTCTTCTCGGTCACTTTAGGGCCATTTTGTATATATATTATTGTTGGTATGTATATATATTATTGGTCCCCTTCTTGTTTGTTTCCCTTTTTCTTTCCATTATTTTAAATGATTCATTGTACTTTTGCATTCTTGGGTTGTCTTGCTTTTAGGGGGGTTATGTAGGTGCTATCACGGCTCAATTTCAGGTCATGACAGAATGGTATTGGAGCTTCAAGTTCACCGATCTTACAAGTACAAGAGCAAACTGTCTAGTAGAGTCTCATGGATCGATACAATGACATTTGTATCCTAGCTACGGGAGGTTATAGGATATTCCTAGGAAAAGTTCCACCTTATTTGATTCCTTATCATGTGTCCTTGACTCTATCAACTTCTAAATATCTATTGTTTCACTCTTTCTCAGATAGTTCGGACGAGATCCATGGTAGGTGAGGACGAGGCCCATGCGCTTACTGTTATAGCCCCAGCTAAGGGATGGGGTAGAGGTCAACCCATAGGTTAAGGTAGGGGACATGATGTAGTGCCAGCTCGAGCCAAGACTAGGCTATCGTCACCAGAGCTAGATATTGGGTTTGAGGAGGTTTATTATAAGCAGGAAGGCGCGAGGCCAGCCTCGAATTCGGAAGGTTTTATGGCTACACTAGTACTACGGAATACATTGTTTCACCTGCTTGGGTTTCTATAGGGTATGTAACAGCCAACAGCTTCGCCTGGTACTTGATAATGCTCAAATAACACTCTCTTTATGAAGGTGAAAGTGATCATTAAGCAAAACAAAATTTATAATTCCCGACGGGAGTCGGGGTCAATCCCACAGGGATTGGTAGAGTTTCCTAAAGGATTGTTCTATATTAATCACCAATAGAGTTCACGTTCAAATAAAAATAAAGGTAAAAAAGGGGTAAATCAGGGAATTGGGAAATCTATCACAATTTGCAATTCAAGCAAACACGAAAATTAAACAAAAGTTTGTATCAAGAGAGAGGACGACTAGGGGTATGCGTCCGATGGGGTTCAAACATGGGCTAGGGTACTTGTCAAATTATGCAAATTCTTTATAAATGACATAGGTAGCATTGGTTTTGAGTGTGAATGCTAATCTTTTGATCTAACTACACATTTCCAATGGTTTGTGTTAGAGCACCATTGTTTACACAACAACCAACCAACATACGCTTGGGGAAGTCACACTATCTCTAGCTTTGACTCTTAAATGGGTATTTCCGGTGAATTGAGCTATTTCTAGCCTCAATATAAATGGAATCTCAAGTACCCACTAGTGAATTCTCATCCGAAATTATGAACCTCTTTCACAAGCAAGAACACAATCAAGTAATTTCAATCAATGTTTGCAACCATTAATTTTAGAGTTAAAACATGGAGAATTCACTAAACCCATGTCAATTTAGCAATTATAAGCATAATTAGACAAGACCCACAACCAATATCAAGAACCCATTATCAACACACCCCTAGACAAGGAGACTTAGCCACTCATGCTAAAGGAATAAGAAGCAATACCAAATGGGTAATTCAACTTCTCTTTCATTAATGGAAGAAGTTTCCAATATCCAAGCTCAATTTATAAATCCAAGGTTGAAGATGGAGAGAATTTGGTGAAACCCTCTATCTTTCCTTGGGAGAGAATACTTGTTCAATACTCAAGAAACTATTCAAAATTGTAAAAACTATGAAAACTATGCCTAAATTAGGTTTTAGAAGGTTCCCAATTTGTCACATAAAAGTGAACAAAATTGTCCCTCGTGAGTTGTGCACTGTGTCGTGCATTTCATACGTCTTATTGTGCACATCGCACAGCTTCGCATTAGCAGACCAGTGATTTCAGCAGATCTTTCAGTATCATGTGAAGTGGGGTGCAAACCACACCAGGTATTGTGTGCATCGCACAGCGGCCATACCCCTTAGCAAATTCTTCTTCTTCTTTTTAGCCTCATGTGGAGGGAGGTGCGGACTGCACCAAGCATTGTGCGTGTCGCACAGCGGCCACACCTCTCGACAGAATCTTCATCTCTCTTGATCACTTCACACTTCAACTCCTTTTGAGCTCTTTTGGGTCAAATTCCTTGTTTTCTACTTTTGACCAAGAGTACCTGCATTCACATCAATAAAGGTCATAAGAACCTTTAAATCTCATCAAAACATAGCAATAATTCATGATAAAGACTCCATAAGTTGGTAGATTACTGACTTATCAAACCCCCAAACTTGAACTATTGCTTGTACTCAAGCAAGATACTCACAAGGTAAGGAATGAATTATTCTTTAAAACTCAATCAAGTCACACAAGATTAATCTATTCTAACAACAAACAAAAAAGACTCAAACAAGGGACTCGACTACAATGCTCATCTCAATTTGGACCACCACATCATCAAGGCCATTGATCATTTCAAAATCTTCTCAAAAGGATTTCATTTTTCTTTTATTCAAAATCAAAGGAATTTGTCATTCAAAAGAGGATATTAATCTTCTCAAGTCATTGGCATGGACCATAAAGGTTTGCCTCGAGATTCGCCACACAACTTGTCTCATTCATTTCTCTTAATTGAAATAGAGACTTCATGTTTCAATTCAAGTGCATGATACCACTTACGACAAGAGAGAATCTCACTCACAATCATGCAATTCATAATACAAGGGATTATAAGAGAACCAAAAGACTCACTCTCTCAAGGAAGTTCAAGTACACACATTTTGAACCATAGGCTTGCCCTTAATGTAAATTGCCACTAATATAGAGTGACCAATCTCAGAATCACAAAGGACTTGCGGGTTATGATGTTTGCTAGGGCTAAGGTAAGGATTGCATTTGGCTCAACTGACTAAACCTCCCTAATGCTCTTTCTTATCATTTTGAACACTGCTCATATTTTCAACATTGACTTCACCTTATTTCTCCCTCCCATAATCCAAGCTTTTCCCTTCAATCTTGATCATTCAACCTCCTTGTACCACATTCACTTGGTAGCACCAATTTTGTTTCAAATCATTTTGCTCATTGCATTGGTCTTTTGGAGTAATTTTCGATTCAAGCATAAGGTTCTACCATGCACTTTAAATGCATTCTTTTTCTTCTCCACATTTAGTACATGCACCCCCAAACTTAGGCATTTACCTATGTTATCTTTTCAATTCCCCCCCCCCCCCCAAACTTAGGCTTTTAGCATATGTTACATTTTTTATCCATTAGGGAGGACGGGTGCAAGAATAGTGGTTTCAAAAAAAGGTTAAGGTGTCAACAAGGTGCCAAAGAAAAGTCACAAGCTCAAAGGGGTTCACTAGGATCAATGTCAAGGGAAGGCATTTGGGTGAAGTGGTTGTTCAAAAAGGACCTAAGCTCATCTTCCAAGCTCGATCGGCTCTAGAATTTTGCCTTGAATCACATTCGGAGAAAGTTCTAGATTACATGCATACACAAGAATCAAAGTATAGACTCACCAAACAAGGCATCACATCACAAGAATTTTCAACGCTAGTCTCAAGATCAATCGGGACAAATGACTTTTGACAAGCTATTCCGAGTTCGTTACACACTCGTTTGTGAATTGATCAAGACAAACCGAGAGTGTGCAAGTCATGATAAGAGAATGCTTTCCTCAAAAATTTATTTTCCCTCTCTCCTGTGATTTTTCAAAAACTTATATCCAAAAAAAAAATTGGTGGGTCCATTTCGATACAAGTAAAGCACGAACTCAAATTAAAACTAAAACTTGGCATTTTCCCTTTAGAAAGTTGCCTCTCCTCTATCATAGGGAAACACCAATCCAGTTTCACACAAAAACAAAAGAAAATAAAGAAAAATAAAGAAAATAGTTTTCTCCTTGGGAAAGAACCGTGGTATTAAGAAAACCCTAAGAGTTTATTGCTACTCTACTATTGATAAGGCGATGATAAACTCAAGTTCTCATGAATCATTTGGAAACAAGCCTCAACGTAAGCCCTTAGTGCATTTGCAAGGCACGGGCAGTAAAACAATGGAATCGTGTAGGACTAACCTTGAAACACACCCAAAATTAAAAATATCAAGCCCGACTAGGGCACAATTAAGCACTAATCAATAAAACTAAAATAAAGAAAGAGGCCCGATAAGGGCCAAATAAATTGCCTAACAAGGAAATAAAGGCCCGACAAGGGAAATAAAATATCTCAAGCCCAAACATGGGCAACCAAAAGCAATATCAAATCAAATAACACCACCTCCCCCAAGAAAATAAGCATTTCCCTCAATGTTGTTAGCTCAATTAAGAAAGGGAAGGGTGCAATAACTCTCTAGGAGGACTATGCCTCATCATCATCCGTTTCCTCTGCACTAGGGCCAGTACCACCCTTTGGGGAGTGTGCAGTGATTGTGGACTCCCTAAGAACCTGCTGGAACTCTGGGTTTTGGTCATCATCAAGCTCTGCAGCCACATAATCTTATAGCTCTGCCTTATCATCATCATACGTGGCAAACAAGTCATCCAAATTACCAAGAGTGCACCGAGGTGTGGGCATGGAACTTAAATCTGCTTCTATAACTGGAGCTTTCCCTTTTGCCTTATCCACATCCTTTTGGATCTCCTTCACAATCCCCTCAATAGTGTATACCCTATGGCAGCATTTGGTCACGCTCTCCCCCAATCCCTTGATGGCCTTCTTGACAGCCTTGTTAATCAACCTGGGTAACGTATTCGCCAAGTCATTAAACTGTCGATCATGATTATAGATTTTGTCCACCATGTCTTGGAGACCACTCTTGGTCAATGGCTCTCTAGGTGTTGTAGCTTCTTGGGTAGGTGATTCTGAGGCTTCCCAAGATGGACAAGAAGCATGTGCTTCAACATCGGAGTCATCATCCTCAACTTTCACCAAGGTCTCCATCCTGCGCCGTTTGAACCGAGGAGCATCCCTATCAATTTTCTTATCAAGATCAATCACCCTAACAACATGGGTAACCTTGTCACAGTTGAAGTAGGGGATATTGGCTTTAGCACAAAGCTTGCTAATGAGCACCGAGAAAGGGAATGAGTTGCTACCCTTATATGTTTTCCTCCTTATTACCATGGCCGTAATTTCCCCAAAGTTGACATGATCCCCTATCATAATAGTAGAAACTAGAATGGCTCTCTCCTGAGTGATCTTACGATCATTTTGTGATGGCAGGAAGTGGATACAGACAAGATCATACCAGATACGGGATTCAATGTACAAAATACTCCTCAGAATATCGCCTCTTATGGTGGCCAAGATAGGAGGCGAAGGAGCAAGAGTGGGGGCTATCTCACGATATGGCTTTGATTCAGTAGTCAGCTTAGCCAAGAGTGCGGGTGCAGGCTCGATTGGGTGACTCCAATAAATGGAATTTATGGTAGATCAAGTGATGGTAACTTTCTTGCCTCGGATAATGACTGAATCCAAATTAGGGAACTTATCCACATTCTTTTTATAGCCCTTAGATTCCTGCTTGGCTTAATAGGCAGCAGAGAATTCTCGCACCACTTCCTCATAGTACCCTCAGGGTACATCTTGGAATGGCTGCCACTTTTGGTCGGCGAATTGTTGATGGATATTGGGTAACTCTATCTCAGCTGCATCCAAGTTGAAGCTCTGCTCTTCGTGGAAGGTCCTTTTCTTATCCGATCATAGATAACCTTCATGCCCACAACCCCAAAATTAAGTCCTGCCTCTTCTACAGTTGATAGCTTCCTTGGACTGCACCCTGTGTTTCCCCTGGTAGAAGACATAGTCTGCACATGGAGATTGTGAGTACTCAAAGCTAAAGAGAAATCTTTTTGTATTTTTGACATATGTGACAGAAGAAAAACTAAGAAGAAGTTAACTAGTTAAAAGGAACTGAAAGCAAAGAAGAATAAAAACCAAATAGGTAATTGATGGCTCATGCAAATCATGTGTCAAACGCACCAAGGATTGTGCGTATCGCATGTGCTTCCGCATGAGCCAACAAAAACTTGTAGTGATTTCTGCACTGAGGTGCGAAAGCTGGTGCGGACTGCACAAGCCACTATGTGTGTCGTACTATGCTTCGCCCCTCAAATCAGTGATCTAGCAGCCTTTAACCATAGTGTGTGATGCCTTTTGCATTTTGCACGTCAAGATCTACATGGTGCATGTGAAATGCATAAGGAAACAACTGGAACTTTTTGGTTCCTTGTGTTTTTATGTGTCATGCATGTAATTGATAGAGAAAGATCTGTGTTAAGAACTTGACATCAAGCAACAATACCAATAAACTACACTAGGGCAAAAGACAATATGACCAAACAAATCATTCGGGTACTCAGACTTCCCCAGATTACATTAACACTTTTTAACTAAAGAGACAACTTAATGACTTCCCTTACGAAGGATGTTACCCCGTCTATCATTGAGAATATCAAGCCCTTAAAATACAAATCATTAAGCACAATAAACAACAACAATTCTAGATCCTCCAACCAAGATCATCAGCCGAACAACATAATCAATTAAAATAGAGCATGGGCACAAGTAGTGACAATTTCAGCCCTAAATATCAAATTTTCACATAATCCTCATGAAAGTGATGATTTACCCTTAAAATGACGCCACTCAATCTATCATAGGGCCAAATCATACACCAACACAAGTGAGTTACTCAGGATTCACCCAAAAAATGAATTTTCAAGGCTAAAAACTACCAAAAACAACATGCACCATCATTGTAATACCCCAGAACGTCCACGCCCAGACTAAGCTCAGAAAACTAGTAGAAAAAATAAAAATTTCAGAAAAATTCAAGTTTCCAGGAACCATGGTTCAAGACCACGGGCCATAGTTTGGAACCATGGTCTGTTGTCTCAAACCGTAGTCCCAAATCCAGTAGACACTAGTTCAAGTCTCAGGAACCACGAGTCAGACCATGGACCGTAGTTTGGGACCATGATCCGTCCTATCACTCATGGTTTCCCATAATCAAAGGACCATCAGTTCAGGGCTCAGGGACCACAAGTCAGACCATAGGCCATAGTCCAGGACCACGGATTGTCCTATTGACTCGTGGAACCAGAACCTTAGAGACCCTTAGCCCTTGTCCCAGGAATCACGGGTCACATGACAAACTGTCTTCCTGGAGTACGGTCCGTCCTGTGGAGTCTTAATTCCTAAGACCAGATAACCCCTAAAACTCCTAGGTAGGACCACAACTCAGTTTATGGTCCATCATCTAGGAGTGCGGCCTGTCATATCGAGTCGTGATCCCTGAGTTGCTATGTTGGCAGTTATTCTTTAAAATTTCCCAGGGGTAATCCAGACATTTCCTACCTCTTTTAAAGACTAAGCTATGACATTTTGAATACTCTAAGCCTATTTAATTAGTCAAAACTACCTAAAACCTTCATTCTCCTAAATTCATAAGACTTAGAAAGAAAGGAAGAGAAAGAAGCTATAGTTTTCTCCCAAGAACAAGCAGAGGTCTTCATCAGGTTCAGCCCCAAAAATCCAAGAATTTCTCCACGGATTACTTCACCAGGTATGTGGGATTTCACTAGTGTGTTCCTTTCACCCATTAGGTCCTTAAATTCCAGTCAGTCTTCAGTTCCCTCCATAAATATTTCAGACCTAGGGTTCCAAAATCTTAGGGATTTATTGAAATTCAGTTCCTACAACCTCTATGGTTTTGACTACATGTTTCTTGGAGTATTAGCATAGTTTTATGTGCAATGTTCAGAAACCCTAGTTTGTATACTTACAGTACTTCATGAATTAAGCTTACTAGGAAGATTAGTTATACGCTCATGCATCAGAATTTGAATGCCATATCCCTCAGTATATTTATATTGTATTCTCAGTTGATTTCCAGTATTTTGAGCTATCCATCATTTTAGTATATTGTTGCTTCTATTCAGTTGGGAGTAGACTTAGTACTGAGGGGACGAGGGGATGAAGGTTTAGCTGTCAGCTTAGGTTAAGACCTTTAGTAGGAGACCCTAAGTCCCAGAACTACGACGCCACCATAGGTTTAGAGGAGTCAGCTATCAGACTAGGTTGTACCTCCTTGTCCCTTATGGACATCAGTAGTGGATCCATGTCAGACTTGTTCGTACCCTTGGCAAGGTACGAACAGCCTTTTATTCAGGGTTATAGGTTGGCCCCATAGTTATCTCAGCTTGGGGTATGTCGGTTAATAGTATCTCCCACAGTCAGATCCATGTGCATTGACCATGTATTCAGTATATATATTTATATATTTTAGTAATCTGCTCAGCATGTTATATCTTCATGATTTGTACTTGGTCATCGCATCCAATTTAGCTTTAATTTATGTTCCAGCATATCTTTTTCTATGCAGTTATTATGTTATTCAGCTTAGCCTATATCTCGCATGCTCAGTATCTTCAAAGTACTGATGCATACTTTCTTGCTACATCATTTTATGATGTAGGTTTAGGCACTCAGCATACTTTCACTTATGTTCGACTTCCAGTCTGTACTCAGTAGTTCAATGGTGAGTCCTCAGTAGTTCGAGGACGATAGACATGCTTATATCTTCAGTATTTACTTTCAGTCTCAGATTTGTTAGAGTTAGTTGGGGGCATGTCCCAGAACCTCTTATTAAGTTAGAAGGCTTTCAGACATAGACTAGTTTTAGCAGTTGTTAGTATTGTTTTTCAGTCAGCACTAAACGATTTATATATTTAGACTTTTGGGTTCTTCCTTGCTATTAGAAAATGATTGTTTTAGCTTTCGCACAATGCATGCTTTACTCTAATTTTGTATAGATATGACATGTCATGGGTTATCTTGGGGTCACTTGTGACACTAAGCACCGTGTCACATCCGGGGGTAGCTTCAGGCCGTGACAAACTTAGTATCAGAGCATAAGGTTTAAGTGTCCTAGGATGTTTGAAAGACACATCTAGTAGAGTCTTCTTCATGGGTGTGAAGCGCGCCATACTTATAGAGGAGAATCTATGAGACGTCATTAGGAATAACTTCCCTTCTTTCTTTTCCAGTTCAAGCTATAGAGTATGAACTCTAATCAATCTCCTTCTATTCTAACTCATGATTTTTGCATTTCAGAAAAATGCCTCCCAGAAGAGCTAACGCTCGGAATCAGCTAGCAGCTCCAGCAGACCCATTGAACAAGCAGGTTACGCATGCCAAATTTAGGGATGCTTTTCAAGTGATTGCTCAGGCCATTACCACCCAGGTCAATCAGCAAGTTGCGACACCAGCTCTGCCTCATATTAGCATTGTTGCAGCCAGGATCCAATATTTTACATGAATGAACCCTTCAGAGTTTCATGGGTCCAAGCCAGGAGAGGATCCCCAAGAGTTCTTAGAGGATGTTCAAAAAGTTACAAGCATTATGGGTGTCACCCCAGTCTAGGGTGTAGACTTGGCCACTTTTCAGCTGAAAGGAGTGGCCTACACTTGGTACCAGCACTGGAAGGAATCTCGTTGTGAAAATGAAGGACCAGTGACTTGGGATCTTTTCAAGAATGCTTTTCTGGACCGGTTCTTCCCACTAGAGCTCCGGGAAGCCAAGGTTCAGAAGTTTAAAAACTTGAAGCAGAATGACATGAGCGTAAAGGATTATGCTCTGAAGTTCACTCAACTATCCAAGCATGCTCCGGCAATGGTAGCTGACCCTAGAGCTCGTATGAGCAAGTTTGTGTCTGGAGTGTCTAATGATATGGTCAAAGAATGCAAGACGGCTATGCTCATTAAGGTGATGGACTTCTCCAAGTTAGTTACCTATGCTCAACAGATTAAAGAGGAGAAGATTAAGGAAAGGGGAGGAGATGCTAAGAGGGCTAGGATAGGTGATTATAGCCACTATCAACAGAGGTCAGAGGGTGGCAACCACTCTCAATATCACTAGAAAAATTTAGCTCCAGCTCCATCTTCTGCTAGTGCCTCAACGCCTAAGTTCAAGAAGGATCAACAAGATAGAGTGTCTGGCTCTAAGTACCAAGGTATGGTTACTAGTTGGCGCACTAACCCAGTGTGTTGAAAGTGTGGTAGAAACCACCAAGGTGAGTGCATGGCAGGCAGTGGAAATTGCTTTGGGTATGATAAACCAGGCCACATGATGAGGGATTGTCCAACAACTTATTAAAAGGGTAAGGATGTTCTCCCACAGACTCAGACTGGTTCTACAGTAGATTCCCCAATTTAGCAGGGTGCCTCGTCTGGAACAGGTGGTGGTCAGTTCCAGAATAGGTTATATGCTCTTTAGGCTCGACAGGACCAGAAGCAATCTCCTGATGTAGTCATGGGTAGGTTTCTAGTTTTTAATACTGATGTTTATGCATTATTAGATCCAATGGCTACACTTTCCTTTATAACTTCTTATATAGCAGTAAACTTCGGTGTCAGTCTAGAAATTCTCCCAGAACCCTTTTTAGTCTCTACTCCAGTTGGTGACCTAGTTATAGCTAGATGGGTATATAGAAATTTCCCTATCACAATTTCCCAGAAAGACACCTCAGCAGATCTTGTAAGGTTAGAAATGGTAGATTTTGATATCATTCTAGGCATGGATTGGTTACATTCCTATTATGCCTCAGTCAATTGTAGAACTAGGATCGTTTGGTTTCAATTTCCTATTGAGCCAGTCTTAGAGTGGAAGGGTAGTAACTCAGTGCCTGCAGGTCAGTTTATCTCTTACCTTAAGGCCACAATCCAAAAGGTATATTTATCATTTTGTTTGGGTTAAGGATTAAAGCTCTGAGACCCCAACTCTTGAGTCAGTCCCAGTAGTGAATGAGTTTTCATAAGTATTCCCAGAAAATCTTCTCGGAGTTCTTCTCGAAAGGGAAATCGACTTCGGAATATATCTCCTTCCAGATACCCAGCTTATTTTGATTCCTCCTTATAGAATGGCTCCAGCTGAGCTTAAGAAATTGAAGGAACAGCTGAAAGACCTTCTATATAAGGGCTTCATCAGACCCAGCATCTCTCCATGGGGTGCACCGGTGTTGTTCATGCATAAGAAGGATGGTTCTCTCAGGATGTTCATTGACTACCGTCAGTTAAACAAAGTCACAATCAAGAACAAATATCCCATCCCAAGGATTGATGACTAGTTTGACCAGCTTCAGGGCTCTAGTTGCTTTTCTAAGATAGACCTCAGATTCGTATATCATCCTCTCAGAGTAAGATATAGTGACATCCCAAAGACAGCATTTAGGACTCGGTATGGTCACTAAGAATTTATAGTTATGTATTTTAGACTAACCAATGCTCCTGCAGTTTTCATGGATTTAATGAACAGGGTATTCAAGCAGTATTTGGACTTATTCGTTATCATCTTTATTGATGATATCCTCATTTATTCTCAGAATGAGGAAGGGCATGCGACTCATCTGAGGGTTGTCCTGCAAACTCTCAAATATCGCCAACTATTCGCTAAGTTCAGCAAGTGTGAATTCTAGTTATAGTCTGTTGCTTTCCTTGGTCATGTGGTATCCAGAGAAGGGATCCGTGTTGATTCCCAGAAAATTGAGGGAGTAAAGAACTGTCCCAAACCCACCTCTTCGATTAACATCAGAAGTTTCTTGTATTTGGTTGGTTACTACCAGAGATTTGTTGAAGGATTTTCATCCATAGTTGCCCCATTGACCAAGTTGACTCAGAAAAAAGGTGAAGTTTTAGTGGTCAGATGAGTGCGAGAAGCGTTTCTTAGAACTGAAAACCAGGTTGACTACATCTCCTGTCTTGATCTACCAAAGGGTTCAGATATTTATGGGGTTCCCTTGTCTATCATCTCAGATAGAGGTTCTCAGTTTAAGGGTTCAGATATTTATGGGGTTCCCTTGTCTATCATCTCAGATAGAGGTTCTCAGTTTACGTCTCACTTTTGGAGATCATTTCAAAAAGGTCTTGGTACTTAGGTGAATCTTAGTACAACATTTAATCCACAGATAGATGGCCAGGCAAAACGTACCATTCAGACCTTAGAGAATATGTTGAGAGTTTGTGTCATTGACTTCAAGGGTAGTTGGGATGATCACTTGTCTCTCATAGAGTTTGCCTACAATAACAGCTTCCATTCCAGTATCCAGATGGCCCCATATAAGGCACTCTATGGGCGTAGATATAGATCACCTGTTGGCTGGTTCAAAGTAGGTGAAGCATCCTTGATTGGGCCAGATTTGGTTCATTAGTCTATGGAGAACGTTCAACTCATCAGAGATAGACTAAAGACAGCTCAAATTCATCAGAAGTCCTATGCATATGATAGGAGAAGAGACTTAGATTTCGAAATTGATGATTGGGTTTTCCTGAAAGTGTCACCTATGAAGGGAGTGATGAGATTTGTCAAGAAATGAAAGCTCAGCCCCAGGTTTGTAGGTCCTTACAGAACCTTGAAAAGGGTTGGTAATGTGGCTTATGAGTTAGAGTTGCCAGCAGAACTAGCAGCGGTTCATCCAGTCTTTCACATTTTTTTGTTGAAGAAGTGGGTGGGTGATCCGTCATCGATAGTACCTTTAGAGAGTATGGTTGTGAAGGATAGAATAACCTATGAGAAGGTTCCTGTTGAGATTCTTGACCATCAGGTTCGTAGGTTATGAAACAAAGAAGTTGCTTCAGTGAAAGTTTTGTAGAGGAATCAGTCCGTAGAGGGAGCTACTTGGGAAGCAGAAGTAGCCATGATATCCAAGTACCCTCACCTCTTTCCCTCCGATTCAGTTTCAGCTTGAGGTAATAGTTCATCTCCAGTCTCTCAGTTTACTCTTGTGTAATTCAGTCTTAGTAGCTTGTTCCCTTAGTTATGCTTACATTTCAGCATGTTTGCATGTACATGGAACTCAGTTCAGTTAAATACCAGTTTATAGTACTCAATTGGAGGGGATTGCAGCTCTTTCCCTCCATCTTCAGCTTGTTTAGTCTTCATTAGAGGATGAACGATCCCAAGGGGGAGATATTGCAATACCCAGAACTTAAACGCCCAAACCAACCTAAAAAAACCAGTAGAAGAAATTAGAATTTAAGAAAAAATAAAGTTTCCAAGAACCACGGTTCAATACCACAAACCATAGTTTGGAACCACAGTCTGTCATCTCAAACTGTAGTCCCAAATCTAGTAGACCCCAGTTCAAGTTTCAGGAACCACGAGTCAGACCATGGACCATAGTTTAGGACCACGATCCATCATGTCAATTGTGGTTTCCTATAATCAGAGGACTATTAGTTCAGGTCTCAGAGACCATGAGTCAGACCACGGGCCATAGTCTAGGACCACGGATCATCCTGTTGACTCGTGGAACTAGAACCTCAGAGACCCTTAGCCCTTGTCCCAGCAATCACGGGTCACATGATGAACCATTTTCCTAGACTATGGTCTATCCTATGGAGTCATAATTCCTAAGACCAGATAACTCATAAAACTCCTAGGTAGGACCACGACTCAGTTGACGGTCCATCGTCTAGGAGTACGGCCCGTCATTTCGAGTCGTGATCCTTGAGTCGCACGTTCAGCAATTTTTCTTTTTAATTTCCCAGGGTTATTCTGGACTTTTCCTACCTCTTTTACAGCCTAAGCTATGATGTTTTGACTACTCTAAGCCTAGTTAATTAGTCAAAACTACCTAAAACCTTCATTTTCCTAAATTCATCAAACTTAGAAAGAAAATAAGAGAAAGAAGCGATAGTTTTCTCCCAAGAACAAGCAGAGGTCTTCATTAGGTTTAGCCTCAAAAATCCAAGGATTTCTTTGCAGATTTCTTCATCTGGTCAGTCTTCAGTTCCCTCTATAAATTGTTCAAACCTAGGGTTCAAAAATCTTAGGGATTTATTGAAATTCAGTTCCTACAACCTCTATGGTTTTGACTACATGTTTCTTGGAGAATTAGTATAGTTTTATGTGCAATGTTCAAAAACTCTAGTTTGTATACTTACAGTACTTCATGAATTAAGCTTACTAGGTAGATTAGTTATATGCTCATGCATTAAAATTCGAATGACATATCCCTCAGTATATTTATGTTGCATTCTTAGTTGATTTACAGTACTTTGAGCTATCCATCATTTTAGTATATTGTTGCTTACATTCAGTTGGAGTAGGCTTAGTACCGAGTGGACGAGGGGATGAAGGTTTAGCTGTCAGTTTAGGCTAAGACCTTTAGTAGCAGTCCCCAAGTCCCAAAACTATGGTGCCACAATACGTTTAGAGGAGTCAGCTGTCAAACTAGGTTATACCTACTTGTCCCTTGTGGACATCAATAGTGTATCCACGTTAGACTTGTTCATACCCTTGGCAAGGTATGAACACCCTTCCATCAAGGGTTACAGGTTGTCCCCATAGTTAGCTCAGCTTGGGGTATGTCGATTAATAGTATCTCCCACAGTAAGTCCATGTGCATTGACCATGTATTCAGTATATATATTTATATATTTCAGTAATTAGCTTAGTATGTTATATCTTTATGATTTGTACTTGGTAATCGCATCCAGTTTAGCTTACAGTTATGTTCCAGTATATCTTTTTCTATGCACAGTTATTATGTTGTTCAGCTTAGCCTATATTTCGCATGCTCAGTACATTCGAAGAACTGATGCATACTTTTGTGATACATCATTTTATGGTGTAGGTTCAGGAGCTCAGCATCCAGACTGCGCTTAGTTTGACTTCCAGTCCGTACTCAGAAGTTCAGTGGTTAGTCCTCAGTAGTTCAAGTATGATAGACATGCTTATATCTTCAGTATTTTCTTTCAGTCTCAGATTTGTTAGAGTTAGCTGGGGGCATGTTCCAGCAACTCCTATTCAGTTAGAAGGCTTTCAGACATAGACTAGTTTCAGCAGTTGTTAGTATTGTTTTTCAGTCAGCACTAAATGATTTATATATTCAGACTTTTGGATTCTTCCTTGCTATAAGAAAATGATGGTTTTAGCTTCCGCACAATGCATGCTTTACTCTGATTTTGTATAGATATGCCATGCCATGGGTTAGCTTGGGGTCACTTGTGACACTAAGCATCGTGTCGCGTTCAAGGGGTAGCTTCGGGGTATGATAATCATAAGTTCAAGTTCTACCAAGTTAATTCTAAGCAAGATCACCAATCTAACCCAATATTGGGGACTGATAAGTCGATAATCTACTGACTTATTAAGCCTTTATCCATGAATTATTGCTATGTTTTGAATAGATTTAGAGGTTCTTATGGCCTTTATTGATGTCTATGCAGGTACTTATGATCAATGATGGAAAATAAGGAAATGGACCATAAAAGAGCTTAAAAGGAGTGAAGTGTGAAGTGATCGAAAAAGATGGAGATTTTGCCCTGAGATGCGGTGCTCGTGTGACACACATAGGCTATGGTGAAGAACGCACCTACACCACATAGAGCCACAAAATTCATTGAAGAATCTGCTAAGGGGTGTGGTCATTGTGCAATGCGCACAACTCATGGTGCGAATCGTACCTCTTTTGCACGAAGCCTACAATATTAGCTAAAGTCACTAGTACAATTGAAGATGGTGTGTGATGTGCACATCAAGATGTGCAAACCACACATTATGTCATATGCCACCCAAATGGAAATTTTGTCCAGAAAAATAGTGACGTTTTAAGAAAGTATAAAAAGCCAATTTACGCACAATTGTAAAAATATACTTCAGCTCTGAATATTTACGAGTAATTTTAGCTTTGAGAAAAAGTTTTTCTCTCTAAGAAGAAAAGGAGGGTTTCTATCCATTCTCTCTTCAAAATCTTGATTAACCATTTATGTACTCAAATTGAGCTTAGAACTTGATATTATACTTGAATGAAGAGGAATTTGACTTACCCATTAGGTATATCTCTTTCCTTTATTATGAGTAGCTAATTTCAATTGTCTAGGAATGTGTTGATAATGGGTGCTTGAAAAATGGGTGTGGGTGTTGTTAATTCTTACTTATAATTTCTTATTTGAGATGGGTCAGTAGTTTCACCAAGTTTTAATCCTAAAATTGGTGGTTGGAAACATTAATTTTCATTACATGACTATGTTGTTGCTTGAAAGAGAATTTTATAGTTTTGGATGTGAAATTACTAGTGGAAACTTGGGACTCCATTCAGATTTGAAGTTAGAAATAGCTCATATCGATGGAATCACCTATTTAAGGGTCTAAGATAGAGATAGTGTGACCTCTCCAAGCTTGATCTTGGTTGTTGATGATTTAACCGATAGTGCTCGAACTGAGATTATCGGATCTATGGTTGTTGATCAAGAGATAAAAACCATACCCACGACCAAGGCTACTGATCTCAATGAGCGGGAATAAGTATGAATAGACAAACACCCTTTCCCATATTAAATCCCCGATGGATACACATCCCTAGTCATTTACTCAATTTAGTACACCCGTTGTACTTTACCGTCTTACTTGAATTGGATTTTTGTGACAAAATTCCCAATTCCCCCCAATCCTTTACTTTCTTGCATTTAAACACTTACTCTCCTAGTGAAGTCATTTCTATACAATCATCATTATACTATTTACAAGTCTTTGTGGATATGACCCCGATATCCATTGGGTACTTATAAATATATTTTGCTTGACGATCACCGATACCTCCTCATGGGAGAGTACATTTGAGCGTTTATCAAAAATGGCGTTGTTGTCGAGGACTTGAGTTGATAGCTTTTTTTTATTGTTGATTTGAAGTCACTTGCGAGTGCTTGTTTCTTTTACTTGTGTTTGTTGTTTGTGGTGAATTGCAGGCACACATCACTCAAGCATCAATGCCAGTACTTCTCACTCAACCCACTTGCACTTGATTTGTGATGCTTTGTTAGACCTTAAGTTGGATTTTTGGAAGCCGAGGGAGTAATGGGTGTGACCTCTTCTTAAGAGATTGAGGATTGGTTAAAGAATGATGCACGAAGGGATAGAGAGCTATCAATCACTTCCACACTCCTTGAATTTATGGTGAGGAATGCCTCAAATGATCGAGTTGAAATAATCAATGTCATTGGCATTATTGGGGGTTTGAGGCTAGTAGAAAATGGTGAGAGTTTGAATGATGGTAGTGATGAGGTGTTTACAGCTGACCACGAGGTGCGTTCCCATGACAGCTCTCAAAGTTTGGGCAGATGTGATCATGGGAATCAAGGTCAGAATGAATGCTATGATGACTCTAGAATGGAAAGTATGCTTGTGCAGGTATTAGAGAAAGTAGGGGCAACCTACGGAGTCATTGAGGAGTTGAGTCATGACCTTGGAAGTCTTGCCCAAACCATGCAATCGCACTCCATAGCCATTGAACATCTTAAAGATAGAATGCTTTCGCTTAGTTTGCAATTCAAATCTAGGCAAGCCATGAATGAAGAAGAGAGTAGTGGTATAGAGAGCTCACTCAACCCCATTGAAATGGTTTGAGCAAATCTATTCAACATGAGAGCGAGATGCCTAAAGTTTTCAAACATTTCCCTACATGTCTGCCCCCATTCCCTCAATGTTTGTTGCAAGGAAAAGTGGAAGAAATTCTGAGAGATTTTGAGTCTATGCTGAAGAGAATCACCATCAATGTGCCCGCAAGTACTTCTTTTAACAAGATGCCAGAATATACCAAGTTTGTGAAAGAGTTAGGCACCACTTGAAATTTAGAGGATGTCGAGGTAGTTCAGCTATCTCCTTTTAGTAGTGCAATTCTATCGGGTGAGTTCACCACTGATGCGGTGATGCCAGGTGTACACACTGTTTGTGATTCAAGGGGAGTTCACAAGTCCACAAGGTTAGTTTGTGATGAAAATGCAAGTGATAACTTGATGTCCTTAGCCACCTTTAGACGACTGGAGTTGGGGTAGCCCACTATCAATAACATCGAGTTCATTATGATGGACCAATTGATGAAGCACCCTGTGGGGGCTGCTTGAGACATTTTGATTAAGGTGGGATGGATTTTATAACTTGTAGATTTCATTGTGTTTGATTGCAAAGGAAGCTTCGAGATACCCATTATCTTGGGGCAACCTAGTCTAAAAACCGGGCGTACCTTGAGCAAAATAGACTCGAGAGAGTTGAAATTTGTTGTGAATGATGATGAAGCCACCTTTGATGTGAATAGATCTATGAGGAAACCGAGTGATCCCCAAATGGCTTTCACAATTGGAAAAATCCAGGAAAGCATCAACTTGCACATGAGAGAGGGATTTGTCGATGAAGTTTTGGAAGTGGTACTGTTAAATCATGATGGTGAGGGGGTAGAAGAGTATGATGAAATTGGTTGTGCATTGGTAGGAATGGGCTCCTACTCTTACCCTCTAAAGAAACTTGATTTTGACCTAAAGAACAGACAAACTTCACCATCCAAACCCTCAACCATTGAACCACCTACCTTGGAGCTTAAACCATTACCATCCTACTGTATATACACCTACTTGGGTGCTGATGAGACCTTGTCGGTCATTATTTCCAACAAGTTTAGCGACAAGCAAGTGGAAGCTTTGCTTAAGGTGTTGAAAAAGCATATCCAAGCTCTAGGATGGATAATTGCTGACATAATAGGTATACATCCGGGAATATGCATGCACAAAATTAACCTACAAGAAGAAAGCATTTTTTTCCATTGAGCAACAGCAAAGGCTAAACCCACCAATGCAAGAGGTGGTAAAGAAATAAATTATTAAGTGGTTGGACGCGGGGGTGGTCTTTCCCATATCATATAGCACTTGGGTTAGCCTAGTGCAATGCGTGCCAAAGAAGGGTCGAATTACAGTGGTGCCAAACAAGAAAGATGAGATGATTGCTCTCAGGCCCGTGACCGGTTGGAGAGTGTGTATGGACTACAGAAAGTTAAATTCTTGGATGGAAAAGGACCATTTTCCTCTCCCGTTCATGGATCAAATGCTAGACAAGTTGGCGGGTCATCGCTTCTATTTTTTTCTAGGGGGTTATTCCAGGTATAATCAAATTTCAATCGCTCTGGAGGACCAAGATAAGACCACTTTCACATGTTCGTATGGGACCTTTGCTTTCAAAAGAATGCCTTTTAGGCTTTACAATACTCCGGCCACTTACAAAAGGTTTATGATGTCGATATTCTCGAACATGGTGGAAGATACCATGGAGATCTTCATGGATGATTTCTCTGTTGTTAGGGATGAGTTTAGCGATTTTCTGGAACATCAAGAGGAGGTACTTAAATGGTGTGAGGATACGAATTTGGTGTTGAATTGGGAAAAATGTCACTTCATGGTGAAGGAAGGGATAGTTTTGGGGCACAAGATCTCCGAAAAGGGGCTTGAAGTTGATCAAGCCAAAATCGAGGTTATATCGAAGCTACCCCCTTCGAAAACTGTGAAGGGCATCCGGAGTTTTCGAGGCCACACCAGATTCTATAAGCGCTTCATCAAAGACTTCTCAAAAGTAGCCTACCCTCTATGTAAGCTACTAGAAAAGGAGGCCAAATTTGACTTTGATGATAGATGTATGACGGCTTTCCTCACCTTGAAAGAAAAGCTAACCTCCACCCCTATTGTTATTGCACCGGACTGGTCAAAACTATTTGAGCTTATGTGCGATGCCAGTGATGTAGCTGTAGGGGCAGTGCTTGGCCAACGAAGAGAGAAGCTTTTTCACCCAATATATTATGCAAGCAAAACTTTGAACACGGCCCAAACAAACTAAACTGTTATGGAACAGGAATTATTGGTTGTGGTGTTTGCTTTCGAGAAATTTCAGACATATCTTTTGGGGACTAAGGTGGTGGTGCATACTAACCACACAACTATCAAGTATTTGATGACTAAAAAGGATGCAAAGCCCTGATTAATCTGGTGGGTGTTACTTCTTCAAGAGTTTGACTTTGAGGTAAAGGATCGGAGAGGGTGTGAGAATTAAGTGGCTGACCACTTATTGCGTTTGGAAGAAGAGGGAAGGCCTGTGGGGGAGCTTGAAATCAATGAATCATTCCCGGATGAGCGTATCTTGGCTACTTCCCATGACTTGACACCTTGGTTTGCGAATTTACTTAGACAGTGATCTACTTATGAAGGGTTTGAACTCGAATCAAAAAAAGAAATTCCTCCATAATGTTCGGAAGTATTATTGGGATGAGCCTTACTTATTCTGTATTTGTGCCGATGGGATGATACGGAGGTGTATACCAGAGGTTGAAATGTTACCCATTCTTAGAGCATGCCATTCTTCACCCGTTGGTGGTCACCATGGGGGTATGCACGCAGCCTCTAAGTTGTTGCAAAGTGGATTCTATTGGCCTACCTTGTTTCAGGATGCCCATGATGTGGTGAAGGAGTGTGACAAGTGTCAACGCGGAGGGGGCATATCTCAACGCCATGAACTTCCACTAATGTCTATCCTTGAGGTCGAATTGTTTGATGTATAGGGTATCAATTTCATGGGTCCCTTTACAAGTTCACATGGGAAGACATCCATTCTAATGGCTTTGGACTACATTTCCAAATAGTTTGAGGTGGTGGCTTTACCGAATAATAAAGGGAGAAGCGTGACTGTTTTTCTCAAAAAGAATATTTTTTGCTCAATTTGGCACCTCTCGTTCTATCATTAGTGATGGGGGATCACACTTTTGCAATAATTTCTTTAGTGCTCTACTTGAGAAATACATAGTCAAACAGAAAGTGGCCACCCCCTACTATCCACAAACGAGCGGGCAAGTTGAGGTGTCTAACCAGGAGATCAAGTCCATCCTTTCAAAATCGGTGAATTTTCATCAAACGGATTGGTCACGCAAGTTTTACTATGCACTATAGGCATATAGGACAGCTTACAAGGCCATGATTGCTATGTCCCCCTACCAATTGGTCTTTGGCAAGGCTTGTCATCTCCCGGTTGAATTGGAACACAAAGCTATGTGGGCCTTGAAGAAGATGAACTTGGATTGGGAAAGAGCCGCTCATGCTAGAGTGGAAGACCTCAATGAAATGGATGAGTTACAGATGCAGGCTTATGAAAGTGCCTACATCTACAAAGTCCGGATGAAGTGCTATCATGATCACCAAATCTTAAGGTGAGAGATATATTCGGGAGAAATTGTGCTCTTATTCAATTCTAGACTCCGGCTTTTCCCAAGAAAACTAAGGTCCAAATGGTCAAGTACTTTTAAAGTTCATCAAGTCTTCACCAATGGAGCCATAGAATTGGAAAATGAGGATAGCTCGGTCTTCAAAGTCAATGAGCAGCGAGTGAAGAAGTACTTGGGCATTCCGAAGGAAGGTGCAATCTTAGAGGCCATTTACCTAGATGATCCTTGAGTGGGAGGTACCTTCGTCAAGCCCTGATGTTAAACCAAGTGCTTCTTGGGAGGCAACCCAAGCATTTTGATTTTTGCTTTCTGGTTTTACTTTGTATGTTGTTTTGTTAGTCTTGTAGTTGGGAACCAAGCTAAGGATGCGTGAGCAATAATTAGAATGTGTGGCTCCCCATGTGATCGCATGTCAGAAGGTGCGCATCGCATAACTAGTCGTACAAGCATAACAGAAAGCTGATAGTTTTCTCCAAAAATCCACACTACTATGTGATCACTGGGAATTTTGCATGTCTCGAAGTGCATGTCATACAACCTTCACACAATGATAAATACAATCACGATCCAAATTATCCAATTTGTTTGTACGATTGAGGTGCGGCCGCATCAGCATTAGTGTGCTTCGCACAAGTGCCTCAAGGAGTGTTCTATTTTCTCTCGCTAATATCATTGGGGACAATGCTCCATTTTTTTAGGGGGTACTTTATTTGGATATTGCCTTGTTAATAGTAGTTTAGCAATAAACTCTGAGGGTTTTCTTAATGCCATGGTTCTTTCCTAAGGAGCAAAAGTTGCGTTTATTTTCTTTTTCTTTTGTTTTTATGTCAAACCAGGTTGGTTTTTCCTATGATAGATTGAGAGGCAACTTTCTTAAGGGAAAATGCCAAGTTTTAATTTAAAATTGAGTCTGTAGTTGCTTGTCTCGAAATAGGCCCACCAAAAAAAGAATTCTTGGTAAGTTGTTTTTTTAGAAATAAAAGAAAGAAGGGAAATGATTTTTTCAAGAAAAGCATTCTCTTGTCATGACTTGCACACTCTTGCTTTGCCTTGATTGATTTACAAATGAGTGTGTAATGAGCTCAGAATAGCTTGTTGAAAGTCATTTGTCCCAATTCATTTTGAGACTAATGAGTGAAGTCTTATGGCATAATGCCTTGTGTGGTGAGGCTTTACCTTGATTCTCGTGCATGTGTGTCGTCTAGAACTTGCCCCAAATGTGATTCAAGGCAAAATTCTAGGTGTGACCGAGCTTTGAATATGACCGTAGGCCCTTTTTGATATCCACTTCAACCAAATGACTTCCCTCAACATCAATCCTAGTGAACCCCTTTAAGCTTGTGATCGTTCTTTGGCACCTTGTGTAACACCTTGACCTTTTCGAAACTTCTATCTTGGCACTCTTCCTCCCTAATTGCTTCGAAGTGAAACATAGGCTATAAGCCTAAGTTTGGGGGGAGGGAATGAAAAGATAACATCGGCAAATGCCTAAGTTTGGGGGTGTATGTGATCAAATGAGGAGAAGAAAAGGAATGCACTTCAAGTGCAAGGTAGCACCTTAGGTTTGAATTGAAAATTGCACCAAAGTTCAATCCAATGAGAAAAAATGAAAAACAAGAATAGATTCTACCAAACAAAGGTGATACAAGAAGTTTGAAGGATCATGATTGGAAGGGAGAAGATTGGGTTGTATCAGGGAGAAATAAGGTGGAATTGAAATTTGAAAATGTGAGCGGTGTTCGAAATAATAACAAAGAGCGTTAGGGAGGTGTAGTCACTTGAACCAAATAAAATCCTCACCTTAGACCTAGCCAACATCGTATTTCACAAGTCCTTTGTGATTCCGAGCTTGGCTACCCTACATTAGTGGTGATTTACATGAAAGGCAAGCCTATGGTTCGACGTGTGTGCACTTGAACTTCCATGAGAGAGTGAGAGTCTTCTTGGTTCTCCTATAATCCCGTGGTATTGTGAATTGCATGATTATGAGTGGGATTCTCTCTTGTGGTGAGTGGCATCATGCACTAGAATTGAAACATGAAGTCTCTATTTCAATTGAGAGGAATGAACGAGACAAGTTGTGTGGCGAATCTCGAGGCAAACCTTGACAGTCCATGTCAATGACTTGAGAAGTTTAAATATCTTATTTTGAATGACAAAATTCCCTTGATTTCGAATGAGAAATGAAGTCCTTTTGGAAAAGGTTTTGAAATGACCAATTGCCTTGATATTGTGGTGGCTCCAATTGAGATGAGCATTGTAGTTGAGTCTTTTTGTTTGAGTCTTTTTGTTTGAGTCTTTTTGTTTATTCTTTTTTTTTAGCATAGATTAGTCTTTTGTGCCTTGATTGAGTCTAGAGCATAATTCATTCCTTGCCTTGTGAGTATCTTGCTTGAGGACAAGCAATAGTTCAAGTTTGGGGGTTTGATAAGTCGGTAATCTACCAACTTATTGAGCCTTTATCCATGAATTATTGCTATGTTTTGAATGGATTTAGAGGTTTTTATGGTCTTTATTGATTTCTATGCAAGTACTTATGATCAATGATGGAAAACAAGGAAATGGACCCAAAAAGAGCTTAAAGGAGTGAAGTGTGAAGTGATCAGAAAAGATGGAGATTCTGCCCTGAGATGCGGTGCTCGTGTGACACGCACAAGATGTGGTGCGGAATGCACCTACACCGCATAGAGCCACAATAGTCATTGAAGAATCTGCTAAGGGGTGTGGTCGTTGTGGGACGCGCATAACTCATGGTGCAAATCTCACCTCCTTCGCACGAAGCCTCCAATATTAGCTGAAGTCACTCGTACAACTGAAGACGGTGTGCAACCCGCACATCATGATGTGTGAACCGTACATTGCGTCGCACGCCACCCGAAGGATAATTTTGTCCAGAAAAATAGTGACATTTTGGGAAAGTATAAAAAGCCAATTTAGGCACAATTGTAAAAAGATACTTCAACTCTGAATATTTGCAAGTAATTTTAGCTTTGAGAATAAGTTTTCCTCTCTAAGAAGAAGAAGAGGATTTCAATCCATTCTCTCTTCAAAATCTTGGTTAACCATTCTTGTACTCAAATTGAGCTTAGAACTTGAGATTATACTTGAATGAAGAGGAATTTGACTTACCCATTTGGTATATCTCTTTCCTTTATTATGAGTAGCTAATTTCAATTGTCTAGGGATGTGTTGATAATGGGTGCTTGACAAATGGGTGTGGGTGTTGTTAATTCTTACTTATAATTGCTTATTTGACATGGGTCTAGTAGTTTCACCAAGTTTTAATCCTAAAATTGGTGGTTGTAAATATTAATTTTCATTACTTGACTATGTTGTTGCTTGAAAGAGAATTTCATAGTTTCGTATAGGGGCGGCAGCAGACCCAAAACCAGAACTACCAGACCAAAACTGGGGTCACCAACGGCCGGACGATCGAGAACCGAGAGGGAACTGGTACCGGGTGTACCAGGATGGTACCAGTACCGGACCGGTATATCAAGCCCCCCCCCCCCTTTTTTTTAATTTTATTTATAATTTGATTATTTATAATTGAAAAAGTTTAAAAATATATAAATTATTTTATATTTCTTTTAAAAGTATAACTTAATAAGTTAGACTTTTTTAAAGTTTAAATTTTAAACTCTTAAAGTTTAAATTTCAAATTTTAAACTCTTAAAGTTTAAATTTTCAAAATCTTAAGTCTTAAAAGTTTAAATTTAAATTTTCAAACTATAACTAACTTAGTAAGTTACTTACTTAAGTTTGAAACTTTTTAAACTATATCAAACTTTTAATTTTCAAAACTTTTTAAATTTCAAATTGTAACTCAAGTTTGAAACATTTAAAAATTGAAATATATAAAAAAGACTTGTATTAAATTGAAGACAATAATTTAAAAAAATTAAGGCGAATAGCCTATAATTTTACTCATAACAATTAAATAGTACAATTTGTATTACAAATATTAGAAGAGGATCTAATCTACGCAGCCACCTTCCAGGAAGGGTTCTGTTTGAATTAGTCCTCGAATTATCATACTAATATTTCAAGCTTTGAAAATAGTCTTGACGTAAAGATTTTAACATTTCTCTGGTAACATTTTCTAAAAGTGGTTGTTGTGCTTGATCCTCCAATGCATTCATGCCGTCTTCACTAGAATTTACCAAAATATTATCTATATCATATTCAAATTGGGCAGGTAAACTAGGACGCCCATAATTCCTTCGCTCGGCATTGATCCAATCTCTAACCAATACCGATATCTCCAAGTTGCTGATGCTAATGAATACCTATGCTCCCCAATTTGAAATCTTGCTACACTAAAAGTGTCCTCCGAAGCTACTGAAGATGCTTGAATAGCTAGAAAATCTCGAACCACCGGTTGAAGTTTTGGAAATGACTTGCCGCGAGTCCTCCACCATTCTAAAAGTTGAGGTTTGTCTTGTGCATCCTTAATAATTTTCGTTCCCTGATTAAGATATTCATCAAAATCATTCCTTTCATTAGAAGTAAGACCAAGATAATTTTCCATCATATCATCTTCATTTGAATATCTACGCCTAGAACTTGTAGGTTCTACATAACATACTACATCATTTATTCTACTAGAATTATACAAGTCATACAATTTTCTAGCTTCAATTCTTCTACTATCTTTAACATAGGACAAACTAGGTATTTTGTCAACTTCGTCACCTTCGTTATTTTGGTTGTTTATAATATCTAAAATATATAAATTTGAATATATTTTTTCAACCATTCTTGTTGCACCTATTTCTTTGTAAGTTAGGTTTAATAAACAAGCAGTTAAATAAATTTGAGGAATAGGAAAAAAATATTTTCTAAATTTTTTAATCATTGCCTTAATGGACTCTTTAAACCGTGGAATATTTTTGTATTAAAAAAAATTATCTGAAATAGCATATATATTTGGTAAAACTGAACAAATAGTTGGATAATAAAGTCCAGATATTTGTTTTGTAGCTAAATAAAAAACTTTTAAAAATTCTTTAAGTTAATATACGTCATCCCAATCTTTTTCAGTAATTCTGTAATCCATATTTGAATTATGAACATTCCAAACCATTTGTAAAGGCTTTCTATATTCATAAGCAACTTTAAGCATTTTATATAAAGAACTCCATCTAGTAGACACTATTTTTGGAATTTTTCTAGGGGGAGTTCTAATTCACGACACCGATTTTCAAACTCTACACGACTAGACTTTACTTGACATTTAAAAATAAAATGACATGCAGCTTCACATTTTATACAACCATCATTATACATTGTTATATCAACTCTGACAATCAAATTATATATGTGTGCAGCACACCTAATATGAAAACCGTCATTATAAATAGGGCAAAGTGTCGGTTTTAGTTTATCAACAGTACTTGTATAATTAAAAGCATTATCAAGGGTGACACTAATTACTTTATTACAAATTTCATAAAATTGTAAAACATCTATAATAGTTTGAGCTATGTAACTACCGGTTTTCAACATTTCACAATATTTATAACCTAAAATTCTTTTTTGCATGTTCCAATTTTCATCAATCCAATGACCAGTAATAGTGAAATAATCATTACCATTAACACTACGACCCATATCAGAAGTGATAGCTATTCTACAAGTATTATAATAAAATAAACAACGAAGATATTATAAATGTTGTCCTTGATAATCAAAAATAGATTTTTTAATGGTATTTTTTGAAAAATCTGTGAAAGATGGATTATACACTATTTGAATATAATGAACAAAATCGGAATTTTCAGCAAAACAAAAAGGTAAGCCACAAACAACAATCATTTTAGCTAATTCTTCAAGATCTCTTTCTCTACTATAATTGTGATGTGTACTAGGGCCAGAAACATTAAAAGGGTTTAATTGTGATTGGATCATGTTAGAGCCCCCTACTCCTACAGATGCATCAGGAAGGGGAGTACCATTTTTTATTGCATCAGCTATAGCCACAGCTTGCAAAAATTCTAATTTATAACATCCCAACAAATGAGTTCTTAAATATCCTGTCCCACCTCCCTTTCCAGTAGTTTTATGATTCAAAGCACGTTTACATTTTTTACAAATAACTTGAGTTTTATTCTCAGTTTGAGTCAGAAATTGTCACACAATAGATTTTTTAGGACGTTCTGCCTTGGACTTAGCCCTAGTAGGATGTACAGGGGGAGCGGGAGAAGGAGTGGGGAGTTCAGTAGCGGGACTAGTAGTCGTAGGCGGCTCTGTTTCGTCATCATCATAAGTATCATTATCATCATATTCATTATCATATTCTATTTCTTCATCTAGTTCTTCATTAAAATTAACAAACCTTGTTTGTAAAGATTCATGATCTAATTGAGTATCACTATCAATATTAAAAGTTGTTTCATCAACATGTGTAAAATCATCCGTATTTATTCTTAATTGAGGCACTTTTCTAGTTTTAGATTTGTATTTAGAAGAACTACCGACTTTAGTTTTTCCAGTTACTGTATTAGCCAATCTACCAATAAATATTTTTTTACCTTTGACAATATTTTTATCACCGGATTCCATAGTAAAATATTAAGAGTAAGCAAATAAATTAATGCGAAAATTAAATACAAAAAATATAAATAAGCAAAGAGATGAAAGTTGGAACGAATGTACCAAACTTCTGCGTAAAAATAGACGTGTATAACCAAAATCCAAAAATTGATAGATTAAACTTGAAGCTTGAAGATTGATCCAACATAATTCACTAAAACTTTCAAACTAATAAAATAAATAATTTAATAAAGATTGTAGTAGAGAATAGAAATTATAGATGAAACTTGAGAGTTGAGAGAGTAGAAGAAGAAGAAGATTTGTAAGTGTGAGTAAATAATGAAGGGGTGGAGGTATTTATAGTTAAAAAATAGGACTAAAATATAATTTTTAAAACTTTGGGGTATTAAAAAAAGTTTAGAGGGTAGGGGGTGGGTTGGGGTGGGTTGGGGTTGTTATAGTCGTTGGGTGAGGCCCACTAGCCATTCCCAACGGCTATTTCTAATTTTAAAAATAAAATAAAATTGATTGACCAGTTCTGGACCGGACCAAAACCAGTACCAGTACAAACTGGACCGGAACTACCGGGAGAAAAACCCACCCCAGCCTTGTTACACCTACCGGTACCTGCCCTCCGCCTCCCACAATCGGAGCCTACCGGACTGGGATGGAACCAGAATGGACCGGACTGGACCGGTATCGGCACCGGTAGGTCCCGGTTCTGCTGCCAGGCATAGTTTTGGATGTGAAATTACTAGTGGGAATTTGGGACTCTATTCAGATTTGAGGCTAGAAATAGCTCATATCGACGGAATCACCCATTTAAGGGTCTAAGCTAGAGATAGTGTGACCTCCCCAAGCTTGATCTTGGTTGTTGATGATTTAATCGATAGTGCTCTAACTGGGATTATCGGATATATGGTTGTTGATCAAGATATAAACAACCATACCCATGACCAAGGCTACCGATGTCAATGAGCGAGAATAAGTGTGAATAGACAAACACCCTATCCCACATTAAAGCCCCATTAGATACACATCCCTAGTCGTCTACTCAATTTGGTACACCCGTTTTACTTTACCGTATTGCTTGAAATGGATTTTTGTGACAGAATTCCTAATTCCCCCCAATCCTTTACTTTCTTGCATTTAAACACTTACTCTTCTAGTGAAGTCGTTTCGATACAATCATCATTGTGCTATATACAAGTCTTTTTAGGTACGATCCCGACATTCGTTGGGTACTTATAAATGTGTTTTTCTTGACAATCGTTGATAACTCCTCATGGGAGAGTACGTTTGAGCATTTATCAGGGAGCCAAAATTTTAGGATCTCACCCAAAAATCAACATGCAAGAATAATAGAGCATGCTTCACAATATGAGTTCCCAATCATCATAATAACATGTATTTAACATCGGGGAACTTACCACAAGTGAAGATAAAAGGTGTAGAATCAAAAATCAAAGCTTTTTCACGTGCAACAATGGAGATCCCAAAATCCTTGACTGGAAAACGACAGCGGCAACTGGTGATGGAGCAGCGGTAAAGGGATTAGGTTGAGAATGGAGAAGATTTGGGAAAGTGAGGGATTTGGGGGAGATTTTGAGAAAGAATTTTGAGAGTAGTATAAGAAAGAGAAGGGGGTGGTAGTTTTAATAGAGACAAAAGAAGAAGAAAAGTCATTGGGTTAGTCTTTGGATTGGGTCGGTTAATGGGTAGGTCAAACAAAAATTTAAAATTTACCTTGGTACACCGCGATTAGCGATTCGCACAAGCACTTATGCGAATCGCATATCGCCTCACATCAGATGATTTCATGCCCAAACTTGTCGTAGCTTTCTATATTGAGATGTGGAGGGGGTGCGATGCACACAAGGGTTTGTACAAAATGCACTGCCCAGCGCACGTCATCTCAAACTTGGTATTTTTCTTCTAGCTCATCTATTTTAGATTGTTTTACCTCATGTGACATGGACAATGGCTTATGCAGACTACACGGGCTTCCGTACGTCACCTCCTTCTCTTGTTTTTCCACTTGATCATTTTTCCTTATCATGCATTCCTACAAATACACTAAAAACAAAAAAAGGTAACAAAAACAAAGTAAAAACACTTGGGTTGACTCCCAAGAAGCGCTGGATTTAATTTCGCGGCTTGATAATTTTACCATACTCTTCAATCTTCACAACTCTCTCCTCCGCTTCTAGTGGCAATATACATGACATGGCCATCATTTTTGGATTTGAGGTGGTGTCACTAAGGAGTGTCCCCTTCATTCGAGGATTTATTTGGGTGGACAAGTGGTTCATCTGCGCCTCGAGATACTTGATTGAGGCTAAGTGTTAGCTCACCATTTGGTGAAGCATTGACACCTCGCTCTTAAGCTCATTTACACCACTATTTGTCGTCTCCACCTTTTTCAAAACCAATGACAACATATCTTCCATATTTGATTGATCGGGGCTGCTCACGGTGGGTTGATACAAGGTATCGGACGTATTTAGAGGTATATATGGGTTAGAACTTAGGTGATTGTACCTATCACCATCTTTTTTTTGATCCCTCTAATTGCCTCTCTTTCTTTATCCTTTATCCAACCTTGATTCTCGTCCCTCAGGAAATAGTACCCGGGCTGATAACCCTCCGATAAGTAGAATATCTTCCCATCCACAATGGTGAACAACTCATCATCACTAGCCTTGAGTTTGGGAGTGCTCACAGTATTTACACTTTTAGTAGCTCTGACTCACATCACGTGCTTGGCCAACAAGTCAACCTATGTCATCATGTTTACCATCGTCTAATCTCTCTTCTCGTCTTTGTGATGCATATTATTGGTCAATGTGGTTGAGTTCACCCCTGTGGGTACATAAGCCTCACTCGTATGCCAAGAACGATTCATCTTTTTCATCCTTTCTAAAAGGACAGAGGCAATGCCATATGGCTGATCCATGAAGGTTCCACCGGCAAGGTTGTTGGCCATGGACTTAATCATCGAATTCAATGACCTGTAGAATCTTTGGAGAAGGACAATATCTGGTAATCCATGATTGGGGCACAATAATAGCTTCTTTTTAAATCGCAGCCACGCCTCATGTAATGGTTCATCTTGGAGTTGACAAAAGTTAGTGATTTCATCCCTCAATTGCATCATTCTTGAGGGAGGTAAGAATATCAGTTCAAAGGCTTCGACAAGACCATTCCATGTGGTGATTGAGCCTTCGGGAAGCTCCTCTAACCATGTCGTGGCTTCCCCCATGAGAGAGAATGGGAATAGGCGATGATGAATAGATTTCTGGGGTATGTTATGTAAGATGAAAGGCTGGAAAATTTCTATGAAATTTCGAATGTGTCTATTGGCATCTTCATATGAAGCCCCTCCAAATAAACCCTTCATTTGTATGAGATGGAGCATGGTGCAAGTGACATGGAACACCGTGTTCTCAATTATGGGAGGTAGGCGTATTGCACCTACCCCTCCTTGAATTTCGAGCTTCAGGGCCACATCCATGAATCCTTCAACACTTTCGTTATCACCCACCTCGCTCATTGGCAATCTGCTCACAAACAACCAGAAATAACAAACAAAGTAAAAAGCAAACAAAACTCGCAAGATGATTTCAATAGTCAATCAAAAAGGTTACTCAAGAACCAGTCCCTGGCAATAGCACCATTTTTTATAATGCTCAAATAACACTCTCCATACAGAGGTGAAAGTGATCATTAAGCAAAATAAAATTTATATTTCCCGAAGGAAGTCGGGGTCAATCCCACAGGGAATAGTAGAGTTGCCTAAAGGATTGTCCTATATCAATCACCAATAGTGTTCATGTTCAAATAACAATAAAAGTAAAAAATGGGGGGAAATTGGGGAATTGGGAAATCTGTCACAATTCACAATTCAAGCAAACATAAAAATTAAACAAAAGTTTGTATCAAGAGAGAGAATGACTAGGGGTATACATCCGATGGGGTTCAAACATGGGCTAGGGTACTTGTCTAATTATGAAAATTCATTATAAATGACATAGGTAGCATTGGTTTTAAGTGTGAATGCTAATCTTTCAATCTAACAACACATTTCCAATGGTCTTTGTTAGAGCACCATTGTTTACACAACAACCAACCAACATACGCTTGGGGAAGTCACACTATCTCTAGCTTAGACTCTTAAATGGATATTTCTGGTAAATTGAGTTATTTCTAGGCTCAATCTAAATACAATCCAAAGTACCCACTACTGAATTCTCATCAGAAATTATGAACCTCTTTCTCAAGCGGGAACACAATCAAGTAATTTCAATCAATATTTGCAACCATTAATTTTAGAGTTAAAACATAGAGAATTCACTAGATCCATGTCAATTTTAGCAATTATAAGCACAATTAGACAAGACCCACACCCAATATCAAGCACCCATCATCAACACACCCCTAGACAAGAAGACTTAGCCACTCATGCTAAAGGAATAATAAGCAATACCAAATGGGTAATTCAAATTCCCTTTCATTAATGGAAGAAGTTTCCAATATTCAAGCTCAATTTACAAATCCAAGGTTGAAGATGGAGAGAATTTGGTGAAACCTTCTATATTTCCTTGGGAGAGAATACTTTTTCAATACTCAAGAAACTATTCAAAACTGTAAGAACTATGAAAAATTATGCCTAAATTAAGTTTTAGAAGGTTCCCAATTCGTCACATAAAAGTGGATAAAATTGCCCTTCAGGAGCTGTGGACCATGACGTGCATTTTACATGTCTTATTGTGTACATCACACAGCTCTACATCAGTGGACCAGTGACTTCAACTGATCTTTGAGCATCATGCAAAGTGGGGTGCAAACTGCACCAGGTATTGTGCGCGTCACACGGCGGCCGCACCCCTTAGCATATTTTTTTTCTTCTTTTTAGCCTCATAAGGAGGTAGGTGTGGAACACACCAAGCATTGTCTGTGTCGCACAGTGGCTTCACCCCTCGGCAAAATCTTCATCTCTCTTGATCACTTCACACTTCAACTCCTTTTGAGCTCTTTTGGGTCAAATTCCTTATTTTCTACTTTTGACCAAGAGTACCTGCATTTACATTAATAAAGGCCATAAGAACCTCTAAATCTCATCAAAACATAGCATTAATTCATGATTAAAGACTCCATAAGTTAGTAGATTATTGACTTATCAGAACTCTGGTTGGTTCTCAGATCAGGGACGAGGCTCTAACTTCAGCCCGGGCAGCAGCATAGGGTTCAGGAGTGCAGTCTACTACTGTGGCTCCCCAATTAGAGGGATTGTTGGTTCCTACTTTTATTCTGCCTATTTTATCTAGGCATGTTATATCTTCTGAGGAGCAGAATATGCTTGGTAGGTTTCTGAGATTGGGTCCCCCAAGATTTTCTGGTACTCCAAAGGAGGATGCGCAGGAGTTTCTGACTAGTTTCCAGGAGAGGTTGCATAACCTTGGGTTGGTTGAGTCGCACAGAGCATATTACACTACGTTTCTGCTAAATGGTCCAACAAAATAGTGGTGGAGGTCTTATATAGCTTGCAGACCAACTGGTCACCTCTGCTTACTTAGGCTAAGTTCTCTGCGGCCTTCTTGGAGGAGTATGTACCATGCAGCTTAAGAGAGTGGTTGTTGGATAATTTCACTAGGTTTGATCAGTGCTCCATGTTTGTTTTAGAGTACAAGGTTCATTTTCATTAGTTGGCTAGGTATGCCTCCATGATTTTGCCCACCAAACATGAAAGGGTGCATCGCTTTGTTAGAGGTTTGATTTTATAGCTCCATTTGGCTATAGAGGATATGGTAGCTTTAAGCCAGTACTTTTTAGAGGTAGTGGGTCATGCCCGCACTATTGAGGGCGTACTTCATGAGGCCTAAGGGGGCAGCGATAAGAGGCCCTGCCATCAGGGAAGATACAATGGTTCACATACTTAAGGTATAGGCTACTTTAGTGGGAGTCAGCATCAACAGCAATTTATGCTGAGCCAGCCTATTAGGGTGGCACTACAGATTACGGATGGTCAGAGTAGTCAGGGAATGGTTTAGTCTCCTCGTGGTGCATATTTTGGCTTTTCTGGTCTTGGTGGCCAGTCTAGTTCAATGGGTTCTTCTATTTGAACTTTAGTAGGCAGAGGTTGCTCCAAGTATGGTGAGTTGGGACACTTTGCTAGAGATTGTCCTTAGGTCAGACACGACAGCCAGCAAGGTCAGTTGATTAAGGCTCTCAGGGCTTCAACACCACCAGCCAGAGGTGGCGCACAGAGTAGTAGGAGAGGTCCCCAGGGTACTCAAGGTAGTCCTCAGTCTGGTAGATTAGGTGGTCATAGAGGTCGGAGCCATATGTATTCAATTTCGTACCAGATAGAAATCAAGGTTTCAGGTGTTGTCATCACAGGTACGATCTCCATTTGTCATCAATCAGCTTATGTTTTGTTTGATCTGGGGTCTACATTCTCCTATGTATATGCTTATTATTCTACTTATTTGGAGTCTTCTTGTAAGTCATTTCATGTGCCAATATGTGTAGCTACCCTAGTAGGAGATTCTTTAGTAGTGGATTAGATGTATCAAGCTTGTGTAGTGACTATTATAGGGTATGACACATGAGTAGACCTGGTTGTGCTAGATATGGTTGATTTCGATATGATTTTAGGCATGGATTGACTATCTTACTATCACGCAGTCTTGGATTACTTTACTAAGACTGCCACTCTTTGAATTCCTTGTATCCCTCCTATAGTATGGAAGGGTGTCGATAGCTATATACCATGGGGAGTTATATCTTTCCTGAATGCCCAGCAATTGGTAAAGAAGGGGTGCTTAGCCTATCTTACTTATGTCTGTGATACTACTGCCACCACACCTTCATTTGAGTCAGTTCCTATGGTGTCTGAATGGATGTGTTTCCCTTTGATATACCAGGTCTTCTTTCTCATTGTGATATTGACTTTGGTATTGATGTTGATCCGGGTACTCAACCCATTTCCATTCTTCCAAATCGGATGGTACCAGTCGAGTTGAGGGAGCTTAAGGACCAGCTCCAGGATCTGTTTAGTATAGGTTTTATCGGGCCTAGTATGTCTCTATGGGGTGCTCCTATTCTATTTATGAAGAAGAAGGATAGGTCGATGCATATGTTTTGTGACTACAGACAGCTCAATAACATGACCGTTAAGAACTGATATCTAATGCCGCATATTGATTATTTATTTAACCAACTACAGGGTTCAGCAGTTTTCTTTACGATTGACTTGGGATTCAGGTATCATCAGCTGAGGATTAGGACTTGATACAGCCATTATAAGTTCCTAGTCATGTCTTTTGGGTTGTCCAATGCCCCAACAACATTTATGGAGTTGATAAACCGTGTATTTAGAGCCTACCTGGATTCCTTCATCATTATGTTCATCGATGACATTTTGGTGTATTCGAGAAGTAGAGAGGAGCCTGACCAGCATCTAAGAGTTGTACTTCAAACCTTGCAAGACCATCATTTATATGCCAAATTCAATATTATAAGCCAAGTTCACAAAGTGTGAGTTTCGTCTTCAGTTTGTGGCATTCTTGGGGCACTTGGTGTCCAAGAATGGGTTTATTGTGGATTTGGTGAACATTATGGCAGTTCGTGATTGGGCTAGGCCTACTTTTCCTACCAAGGTTTGTAGTTTGATTAGGTTGGCAGGTTACTACAGATGGTTTATGGAGGGGTTTTCTTCTATAGCAGCTTTGTTGACTAGATTGACTCAGAAGAATGTTCTTTTTCAGTGCTCTGATGAGTGTGAGGAAAGCTTTCTAAAGCTCAAGGACTTATTGATTTCAGCTTTGATTCTTACTCTTCCGATTGAGGGCCAGGGGTTTACTGTGTATTGTAATGCTTTTGGAGTTGGTTTGGGTTGTGTATTGATGTAGTAGGGCTAAGTTATTGCTTATGCTTCCAGACAGCTGAAGATTTACGAGAGGAACTAACCTACTCATAACTTAGAGTTAGCAGTGTTAGTGTTCGTATTAAAGATTTGGAGGCATTATCTATATGGCATGCATTGTGTGATCTTCACTAACCATTATAATCTTCAATATATCTTCAGCTAGAAGGATCTAAATTTGAGGCAACGCAGGTGTTTGGACTTACTGAAGGACTATGACATCTCTATTCTTTATCACTAAGGCAAGGCAAATGGGTTAGCGGATGCCTTGAGCCGGAAGGCAATGAGTATGGGTAGCTTGGCAATCTTAGAAGTGGAGGAGCGACCTTTAGCTTTGGACATCCAGTCCTTGGCTAATAGGTTGGTTAGACTTGATATTTGTGAGTCAGTTCATATTCTTGCTTATGTTGAGACTAGATCTTCCTTGTTGGAGTAGATTCGGGCACAATAGTTTGATGATGTGAGGTTCAGGATCATTCGTGATAAGGTGTTGAGCGATTAGGCTAGGAAGGCAAACTTAGATTAAAAGGGTGTTCTGAGGTTTGAGGGTCATATCTGCGTTCCTAGAGTTGGTGATCTGGTCAGGTTTATCTTAGAGGAAGCCTATTATCCTAGATATTTTATTCATCCCAGGGAAGCTATGATATATCATGACTTGAGGCAACACTACTGGTGATGTGGGATGAAGAGTGATATCTCAGATTTTGTGTCTAGGTGCTTGAACTGTCAGTAGGTGAAGTTTGAGCACCAGAGGACAGATGGTTTGACTCATAGGCTACCCATTTTGGAGTGGAAATAGGAGCTGATAGCAATAGACTTCACGGTAGTATTGCCACGTACCTTACATAGATTTTATGCTATTTGGGTCATTGTAGATAGGTGGAAAAAGTCTGCTCACTTTCTTCTAGTTCAGACTTCCTATAGTTCTGAGAGGTTGGCTCAGATCTACATCCGTGAGATTGTCCGTTTGCATGGGGTGCCAATTTCCATCATTTCTGACTGTGGTACTCAGTTTACTTCATATTTCTGGAGATCTATCCAGAGAGAGTTGCGTACCAGAGTTGAGCTTAATATTATTTTTCACCAACAGACTTATGGTCCGTCAGAGCGTACTATTCAGGTTCTAAAAGATATGTTACGGGCTTGTGTTATTGATTTCAGAGGTCAATCGGACCAGTTCTTAGCCTTGGAAGAGTTTGCGTATAATAATAGTTACCACTCCAGTATTTAGATGGCTCAGTTTGAGGTGTTGTATGGTAGGCGATGCAGATCTCTGGTGGGTTAGTTTGATGCCTTTGAGGTTAGACCGTTAGGTACTGATATTTATTGTGATTCTATGGATAGAGTTTGGGGCATTCAGGAGTGTCATGACCCGATTTCTCGGTCATGATGGCACCTACAACCCCCCAGTAGGCGAACCAATTCCCATAGCCCAGGACAGTTAGTAATGGGCTACTATCTAACAAATAAGCGGTAGAATAGATAACAGGAGTATATATATATATATATGCGGAAACTAAATCAAACCCCAAGACCTGGTATCATAGTATAGAGCCAAACTACACACATGGAGTGCAAATAATCCAAAACAATATATACGGATGTCTCTGAATGGTAATAGAGTACATGAAGCAAAAGATAAACTAAAGCTAAGCTCCGGTCGCCAAGAGCTCACCCTCAGTCTGAAGTAGTCCCCAACAGATCTCCAAGCATGAATCACAGCGATCTAACGGCGATGGCCCACGTTAGGATCTGCACCCAAAGATGCAGGAGGGTAGGGGTAAGCACCAAATGCGAAGCATAAGGTACCCAGTAGGTACAATAGGCCGACTGGGCACATATAAGATAAAAGCATAGTAACCGACAGAATAGAAGCAAGCAGTCACAGAAATCAACGAAAGGTACACAGGAACTAGCCCAGAGAGAAATCAACAGAACCACATGTGAGGCCAGTAAGCAGAATATACACACCATAGGCACAGGTGAAAGTAAGAAATAACGCACCTGGGGTCCTTGCAATAACAGTGTATACATAATAAGTTTACGAAATGGATGGTATACCGGTAACCTCAAGTGTAAGAAGAGGGAAAGAATAATGATAGACATGCTTAGGGACATGAATCAAACTCAACTAATCATATCAATCTCAAATCCAGAAACTAACAGTCTAGCAGTAACCAATTTCATACTTAACTGTAACAGGGAACAATTCTGTAAGTAAATAGCAAGAGTCTACCTACAGTCCCCCGGCCACCCATACAACCGAGGAACACAAACAAGTGAAAACAAACCCTCCGACATCCCATACTACCGGAGCGTACAATCAAAAAACAACAAACAAGGGTGGAGCCTCAAACAATGAATGATATGATGCATGAAGATCTCAAGTGAAATGGTATCTCTGTATGTACCTCCTCTGGTGCCGATCCGGCCCAGTAGGTAGGTTCCATGGAAGGACACTGCCCGTATACCTCTACTCCACCGTATACCTTCCTCCGGCACACGCAGCCCGTAGCCCTTGGCCCGGATGGCAAGGTCCATGGAGGTCCCAGACCCCATACTAAAACTCAGTATAAAAATATGTCGTCCGGAAGCAAGTCCGGGTTCAAGATAGAGACCCAATCTCGAATATGCATGCCCAGACCCTGTCCAGGACTAAAGTAGTAGGAAAATATCTCAAAAACCCCTCCAAGGGTGCCCGGTCATAACCAGGTCTAAACAATAAAAAGTCATCTCAGGTGCTCGGTCCGACCGAGGCTAAAAATCATCTCAAGTAGCAAGAAACTCAACTAGCACCCCGGCCCTGCCGAGTCTAGCGTTAATCGTAAAACTGATGATTTAAAACATAATTTTACTTTCTTTACCCAAGAATATTCACAAGTTAAATCAAACCATTTCCAAATCATTTCCATCAAAAACAGGCCCCCGGGGCTATGCAAGGTTTATAAAATAGTGTCAGTAGGCCCGAAGCCAAAACCATAGTAAAACATGGATAAAACCTTTTTATATGCATGGAAATGGTATGAACACACACAATAGCTGCCCAGCAGCTCACAATCAACCTATCGACCCTGCACAGGCCCACAGCTACTCAGCAAGCATAACCAGCCTAGAAGGATAATTCTATGCCCGGGACTCGCGGACATTCCCAAAATCCCACCTTCTATGTTCCAGAGTCAACAAGGCCTCACAGGACCACAAGGGTAAATAAAATATATCGGCACTTACTACAAGCAACGGAGGAACAAAAGTAGGCGGACATGAATAAAGCAGTCGAGGTCTATGGTACCAACCTAATAAACCAACCCAAGGATGCCCATTAATACAATTTTATCCTACATATGCGGAGTCTAGGGAAAATAAACCGTAACCTACCTGTCGTCCGATGACAAGCTGCTAGGACAATGATTTTCGAGCTCGAACCGCTCCGAAAAAGCTCCGAAACGGAATCAAACTTGAACTCGGGCTTGAATAACTTGACGTAAATAATCGATATTCTTTCGAAAATCAAATTATAATGGCAAAATATTTCCTCTTAAACCCTTTTCAATCGTATGAATGCATAGAGAGAGGGAAAAGCCAAGGAACCTTTGCTACTGTTATTTCTCAATGTTTAAAAGGGAAAAAAATGGTGAAGTATATGTGCCAAGGATGTACCTACTTGCATATATGTAAGAGGCATAAAGTTATTTGGATAATAAATGACATAAGTAGAACTATGTCATCACTTTTTTTAAATATTAAAGTATAGATGTCATCACTTAGTAATTAATTCATTGAATTTAGTATAATATGCCACCACTTTAAGACATGAATTGTTGTACACTTCCCCAACTTCCACATGGGGTGAGCACCTTTAGCTAATACTCTGTTGGCCACTCCCTCCACCTACACGTGGAGTGGAGGTGGCAATTATAAAGGAACAAAAGAAATCCATATCTCGTTAGTTATATATTCGGGTATTGCATAAATTCGTGGTAAAATATATATAACTTTTTAAATATACCATAATTAATAGAAAATCATTTTGAATAAAACCTACTATATTATAATAATAATTTTCAACATAACTAAATTTACTATCTCCGTTAAAATATTACAATGTACAAAAACCTTATAAAATAAATACGTATACCATTATATCGTAACAAAAATATTTTTCATAAACCTTTAAAATATTTTAAAAAGGTAATAATAATATAACTTTTTACCAAATACAACTTTCAAATACAATATTTTCAAATACACGCGATATTAATAAATTCTCAAACTTAGGCTCGCAACTCACCAACGCACGATTTTGATACTCAAGAACTCTCTTGGAATCCTCCCTTATATTTTCTCACTGTTTCAGAACTGAAATGGCATTTTAAAACGTGAAGTTGAGGCTTAAATCGAGTTTGACCCGACCCGGTTCGCGACCCGGTTCGCAACCCGGTTCCTGCCAGATAGTCCGCGGTAAAACAGTCATAACTTTTTACTCCGCGATAAGTTGGACGTGAGGTTTTGTGCGTTGGAAACTAGACTCGTAGACCTTCGATTTGGTATTTTGGGGGACTTCCAACTCTTTATATATTGGGATAAAAGCCCTGAGACATTTTGCCCAAAGTTCAGAAAATTTATTAAAGGAACTTACGATAACTTTTGCCGAATTACTTGTCTTCAAAACTTATCATACGACCAAACAAATGGACCCGACACCGAAATACCGGTCCTGAAAAGCCTTAAGTGACTTGGGGCCGCTACAAACAAGCTCTAACGGTTCGAGGAAAACGTATACGTGGAAATAACCGGAAGGGTCATTACATCATCCACTACTAAAAAGGACTTTTGTCCTCGAAAGTCAAGGTCAAGGGCGTACCTGAAGGCTCAAACAACTGCGGATATTGAGCCCGCATATCTCTCTCGGTCTCCCAGGTAGCCTCCTCGACTGGACGGTGCCTCCACTGAACCTTAACAACTGGGATCTCTCGAGACCTCAATCTCCTGACATATCTGGCCAAAATAGCTGTCGGCTCCTCAACAAAGGCTAAACCCTCACCCAACTGAACTGAATCCCAATGCAACACATGAGACTCATCTGGGACATACCGACGCAACATCGTAACATGAAATACAGGATGTATAGCTGAAAACATCGGAGGTAAGGCTAACTGATACGCAACGCTACCAACCCTCTGAAGAATCTCAAACGGCCCAATGTACCTGGGGCTAAGCTTGCCCCGCCTACCAAATCTCATCACGCCCTTCATGGGCGATTCACGGAGAAACACCAAGTCACCGACACTAAACTCCAAGGCACGAAGCCTACGATCAGCATAACTCTTCTGCCTACTCAGAGCTACCCGAAGTCTGTCCTGAATCACTCGGACTTGGTCTAAGGAATCTCGAAGCAAATCTGTGCTCTGTGGCCTAGAATTAAAACCATCAAACCAACCTACCGGTGATCTGCAACGCCTACCATACAAAGCATCAAAAGGTGCCATGCCGATACTCGAATGGAAGCTGTTATTATAAGCAAACTCTTCCAAGGGAACATACTGATCCCAAGAACCTCCAAAGTCAAGAATACAGGCCCGAAGCATGTCCTCCAGAATCTGAATGGTCCTCTCGGACTGGCCATCTGTCTGAGGGTGGAAAGCGGTACTAAGATGAACCTCTGTATCCAAATCTCGCTGAATAGCCCTCCAGAACTGAGATATGATCTGAGTGTCGCGGTCTGAAATGATAGAAGCTGGGACCCCGTGCAACCGAACAATCTCACGAAGGTAGATCTGAGCTAACCTCTCTGCGCCATAAGAAGTCTGAACCGGCAAGAAATGTGTTGACTTAGTCAGCCTATCAACAATCACCCATATGGAATCAAACCCATGAGAAGTGCGAGACAAACCAACAACGAAGTCCATAGTAATCCCTTCCCACTTCCACTAAGGAATGGGGAGTCGCTGCATCAAACCACCAGGTCTCATGTGCTCGAACTTAACCTGCTGGCAGTTCAAGCACCAAGATACGAAATCTGCTATATCCCGCTTCATACCACTCCACCAGTAAAGCTGCCTCAAGTCTCTATACATCTTTGTTGTGCCAGGGTGAATAGAGTATCTAGTAAAATGTGCCTCATGAAGTATCAACTGAATCAAATCACTAATCCTCGGAACACAAAGGCGACTATCAAACCTCAGAACCCCATCTGAATCTAGAGTAGCCCGACTGGTCTCACCCTGTACAACCCGATCACGAAGGTCACACAACTGCTGATCCTCAAACTGACGGCTCTGAATCTGATTAATCAAAGTAGAACGAACCTCAACACTGGCGAGAACTCTGCTAGGATCCGACAAGTCAAGCCTAACCAAACGGTTAGCCAAGGACTGGATGTCTAAGGCCAACGGTCGCTCTGAAATTGAAAGAGAAGCTAGGCTACCCATACTCACTGCCTTCCGGCTCAAGGCATCCGCTACCACATTTGCCTTGCCCGGATGATACAGAATAGTAAAGTCATAGTCCTTCAGTAACTCGACCCATCTCCTCTGTCTCGAGTTCAACTCTCGCTGACTCGTGATATACTAAATACTACGGTGATCAGTGAAGATCTCACAGTGAACTCCATATAGGTAATGCCTCTAGATCTTGAGCGCGAAAACTACCGCTGCCAACTCTAAGTCATGAGTGGGTTAGTTGCACTCGTGAACCTTTAGCTGCCTCGATGCATATGCTATTACTCGACCCTGCTGCATCAACACACAACCAAGACCAACCCTAAAAGCATCACAACACACGGAAAAGCTCTGACCCTCAACCGACAAAGTCAAAACTGGAGCTGAAGTCAATAAGGCCTTAAGCCTCTGGAAGCTATCCTCACACTGGTCCGACCACTGAAATGGGACATCCTTCCTAGTCAGCATAGTCAAGGGTGCTGCTATGGAAGAAAATCCCTCAACGAACCGTCTGTAGTAACCTGCTAACCCAATAAAGCTGCGGACCTCAGTAGCAGAAGTAAGTCTAGGCCAATCACAAACCGCAGAAATCTTTCCCGGGTCAACCCAATCCCATCCTTAGACACCACGTGCCCTAGGAATTCAACTGACTCAAGCCAAAACTCACACTTTGAGAACTTGGCATAAAGCCGATGATGTCTCAAAGTCTGGAGTATAACCCTCAAGTGCTGCACATGCTCATCTCTACTACGCGACTATACCAAGATATCGTCTATAAAAACTATCACAAATAAGTCCAAATACGGGCCAAGAACCCTGTGCATCAAGTTCATAAAGGCTTCGGGGGCATTAGTCAACCTAAAAGACATCACCAGGAACTCATAATCGCCATAACGTGTCCTGAATGTTGTCTTAGGGATGTCCTCCGCCCTAATCCTCAACTGATGGTAGCCAGAACTCAAATCAATCTTCGAAAACACGACTGAACCCTGAAGCTGGTCAAACAAATCATCAATCCTCGGCATCGGATACCTATTCTTCACTATCACCCTATTCAGCTGCCGATAATCAATACAGATGCGCATCGACCCATCCCTCTTCTTCACGAAGAGAACAGGAGCACCCCAAGGTGACACACTAGGTCTAATAAACCCCTTAGCTAACAGATCCTGGAGCTGCTCCTTAAGCTCCCTCAACTCAGCAGGAGCCATACGGTAAGGAGAAATAGAAATGGGCCTAGTGCCCGACTCTAGCTCAATAGCGAAATCAGTATCTCTCTCAGGTGGAAGGCCTGCCAGGTCGGTAGGAAACACATCGAGGAAGTCTCTAACCACAGGAATAAACTCAGGAGAAGTAGGGTCAGCACTAACATCTCGGACATATGCTAGATAAGCTAAACACCCACGGGAAATCAACTTCCTAGCTCGAAGACAAGAGATGATCCCAGATGGTGCATGGCTAACAGAACCCTGCAACACAACCGGGGATACACCGGGCATAGCTATGGTAATGGTCTTGGCATAACAATCCAAAACCACACGGTGAGGGGATAACTAGTCCATGCCCAGTATCACATCAAAATCTAGCATATCAAGAATCATCAAATCACCCCAAGTCTCTGAATCACCAACTGATAACATACAGGATCTCACAATCCGATACACTACTAAAGAATCTCCTACTAGGGTTGAAACAGAAACAGGAACAGATAATGGCTCACTAGCCAACCCCAAACAAGGCACAAAGTAGGCAGATACATATGAACAAGTGGATCCAGGATCAAATAAAGCCATAGCAGACTGATGGCACACAGAAATCGTACATGTAATCACAACATCTGAGGCCTCTGCCTCTGGTCTCCTATGGACCACGTAAAATTGACGACGACCTCCACCTGCCCGACTGCCATCCCTACCACCTGCTCTGCCACGTGGAGCACCACCTCTACTCTGACGACCACCCCCTCTAGCCAGAGGCTGAACTATTCGTAAAGGCTCGGCCAACTGAATTGTACCCTGCTGAGGGCAATCTCTAGCAAAATGATCAATCGCACCACAAGTAAAACAAGCCCCTGACGGCCTACTCAGTCGAGATGAACCAGCAGATCCCATATGACCACCACGACCTGATGCCCCAGAAACTGTACCCCTCGAAGACTGGCCACTATATCCCTGATGGCTGCTCTGACCCTGCTCGAACTGGGTATTACCGAAAGTCTGAAGGGAAGCCTGAACCGATCGGCTGGACTGACCCTGGTACTGTTGTGGCTGATAACTCCGGCTCCACTGGCCAAGACCTCTACCACCATATCTGGAACCACTATAGACACCCTGATGCCGAGGCCTCTTATCTCTGGACCCCTGATCAAGTCGCTGTAAGTCCTACACAGTGCGGGCATAGTCTACAATAGCCTGGAATGACCGACCACTGGCAATCAATATCTCAGCTGGCTGCCTGATCTCTGGCCTCAAACCCCATACAAATCTGTGAATCCTATCTGCCTCGGTAGGAATTATCATAGCTCCGAACGATGCTAGCTGATGAAAACGGGTCTCATACTCCGAGATAGTCGTAGACCCCTGCACAAGGTGAGTAAACTGCTCCCTGCGACGCTCCCGATCACTCTGGGGTAGGAACTTGGCCATAAAGGCCTCGTAAAACTTAGACCAGGTCAAAGGAGGTGACGATGGTGGTCTACAAGCTACCTGAGCCCTCCACCATAACTTCGCGGGACCCCCTAACTAATAGGTAGTATAACCAACCCCGTGAGTCTCCAATAAACCCAAATGATGCAACATCTCCTCACTGGTAGTAATAAAGTCATGTGCATCCTGTCCAGAAGTACGAGCAAACCTCGGAGGTGCTAACCTCAAAAACCTACCCAACGCCTTCTGCTCTGACTCTGTCATAGCTGGGCGAGAAGCAAGAGGCTGTGCAACGGATGGAACCGGAATGACCTCCGCACGGGGAGCCATAGTAGCAGGATGTGCTCCTAAGCTCTGTGTACCCAGGGCTTCCCCCTGAACGGGTGTCTGCGTCACCTCAGAAGGCCGCTCTCCAATCATACCCAAAAGCTGTAATAGTAACCCCCGAATATCTGGAGACTGAGCTGCGGCTGAAGCTGGCACAGAAGTGGGCACTGGAGCTGGTACTGGAGCTAGCGCTGGAGCTGGCACTGGAGCTGGTGCTGGTGCTGGAGCTGGAGGCTCATCTCCGCGTGATGCCGATGATCTCGTACGAACCATCTGCGGAAGAATGAAGTAGAACAAATGAGATTTCCAGAAACTTCAAGGGTACGCACGACACAGAAGCAATGAGAGAGTCGAATTTCCTAAGATGCCACTATATCCTCCCAAAGATTGAGTACGGACATCTCCGCCCCAATCCGCAGGACTCTGCTAGACATTGGCTCCTATAACGATGACACCGGTGAACCTAAAGCTTTGATACCAAGTTGTCACGACCCGATTTCTCGGTCATGATGGCACCTACAACCCCCCAGTAGGCAAACCAATTCCCATAGCCCAGGACAGTTAGTCATGGGCTACTATCTAACAAATAAGCGGTAGAATAGATAACAGGAGTATATATATATATACATATGCGGAAACTAAATCAAACCCCAAGACCTGGTATCATAGTATAGAGCCAAACTACACACATGGAGTGCAAATAATCCAAAACAATATATACAGATGTCTCTGAATGGTAATATAGTACATGAAGCAAAAGATAAACTAAAGCGAAGCTCCGGTCGCAAAGAGCTCACCCTCAGTCTGAAGTAGTCCCCAACAGATCTCCAAGCACGAATCACAGTGATCTAACGGTGATGGCCCACGCTAGTATCTGCACCCAAAGATGCAGGGGGGTAGGAGTGAGCACCAAATGTGAAGCATAAGGTACCCAGTAGGTATAATAGGCCGACTGGGCACATATAAGATAAAAGCGTAGTAACCGACAGAATAGAAGCAAGCAGTCACAGAAATAAACGAAAGGTACACAGGAACTAGCCTAGAGGGAAATCAATAGAACCACATGTGAGGCCAGTAAGCAGAATATACACACCATAGGCACAGGTGAAAGTAAGAAATAACGCACCTGGGGTCCTTGCAATAACAGTGTATACATAATAAGTTTACGAAATGGATGGTATACCGGTAACCTCAAGTGTAAGAAGAGGGAAAGAATAATGATAGACATGCTTAGGGACATGAATCAAACTCAACTAATCATATCAATCTCAAATCCAGAACTAACAGTCTAGCAGTAACCAATTTCATACTTAACTGTAACAGGGAACAATTCTGTAAGTAAATAGCAAAATTCTACCTACAGTCCCCCGGCCGCCCATACAACCGAGGAACACAAACAAGTGAAAACAAACCCTCCGGCATCCCATACTACCGGAGCGTACAATCAACAAACAACAAACAAGGGTGGAGCCTCAAACAATGAATGATATGATGCATGAAGATCTCAAGTGAAATGGTATCCCTGTATGTACCTCCTCCGGTGCCGATCCGGCCAAGCAGGTAGGTTCCATGGAAGGACACTGCCCGTATACCTCTACTCCACCGTATACCCTTCCTCCGACACACGCAGCCCGTAGCCCCTGGCCCAGATGGCAAGGTCCATGGAGGTCCCAGACCCCATACTAAAACTCAGTATCAAAACATGTCGTCCGGAAGCAAGTCCGGTATCAAGATAGAGACCCAGTCTCGAATATGCATGCCCAGACCCTGTCTAGGACTAAAGTAGTAGGAAAATATCTCAAAAACCCCTCCAAGGGTGCCCGGGCATAACCGGGTCTAAACAGTAGAAAGTCATCTCAGGTGCTCGGTCCGATCGAGGCTAAAAATCATCTCAAGTAGTAAGAAAACTCAACTAGCACCCCGGCCCTGCCGAGTCTAGCGTTAATCATAAAACTGATAATTTAAATAATAATTTTACTTTC